>JASEVX010000001.1:250291622-250444226 GCA_031761405.1 Serripes groenlandicus
CTGCAGTAGCAAAATGTTGGTCTGATTTTAATCGTTTCCCTCATACGACAATTCTGCAGCAGACGACTTTGAACATATTTTGTCAAATAATGGAAAATCTCTATAATTGAATGGATAACCTATGACTAAAAGTGAAACATTGTGACAAAAGGAGAAATTGCACGTTTTGTGCAATTTCTTCTTTTGTTACTATGTTTTCAAAAAGCCGTCTGCTGCAGAGGCGGCAGAAAGCGTCTATATGAGGGAAAGGGTTAAACAAAAATCACACAAATGTACCTTATGTGGTCCAATTTTGTCTAGATCATTTTGCTCCGCTGCACAAGAAGGTCACCATACCTAAAATAGAAAACATATTTAATGATTTTTCCTTAATCACTGGCCCAATTTCAAAATTAATTCACATAAATATTCCTTTAGCGGCCCTCCAGGAAAAGTGTTCAAACCAGTATCCTCTGCTGCACAAGATGGTCGCCAGATTTAAAAATAGAAATATTCTCCTTTACTTCTCGCCCAATTAAAAATAATTTACACACATGTTCCTGTCCTAGCACTAACATTGTCCAAACTGTCCGGCTTAATTGCACAAGATGACTGATCTAAAAGTAGAACATTCTTGGAAAAACATCTTTCTTAAAACTACAATATATTTCAGTTGAGAGATAAATGAAAGTATTGGTCCTCTTGTTAATCATTTCCAACTTGTAGATGCAGTTTGGGACATCTGCAGCAGACCCACGACTGAAAACATTGTGACAAAAGAAGAAATAAGTAATAACGAGCAATTTCTCCTCTTGCAATTATGTTTTCAACTATTGAATAATAAGAGAGATATTAAACATTTTCTGGTAGACGTGTTCAAAATCGTCTGCCGCAGATTTCTTGAATGTGGGAAAGGGTTAACACATTTATCATGATATTTGTGTTTATATTTCAGATATGGATTCTAAAGTAAAATTCATTGAAAGTGATTGGGATGACGCATATGACATATCCACAGTTCACCTATCATATTTGCTCCAAACCCTCTTTCCATTACACGTGATTAAATGGGACTCGACAAAAAAGCATTATCTTAACATCAAATCAAAGTTGGAAGGCTATCAGGATGAAATTGCCAATTTTATTGTTACTGGAAGCATGGCAGAAGGATACAGCATTCCTCCATCAATTCATAGAAAATACGATGGAAACGTTCCTGATTGTGAAGTTTTGTCAGACATAGATACACTCTGGGTTGCATCCCAATGTTTAGTTTCGACTGGAGAACATCCTAATCTAGACACTACTGAGTACAAGGGACATTTAGAGTACAGCAAAGAAAGCACTGGTTATGTTAGAATATGTCTTACGTCCACAAAGGATAAAGACGACACTTTCATCCTTGATGAATCAAGTGGAAAGTACTACCTTAGTGGAACTAAGTTTACTGATAAAATGTTTGAAGCTTTATCTGCCAGAGAAGATGTTACAAAACAAGGACCAGCCATATCTATGATAGATGCGTTAACCTCCAACACAGGAAACGCTTTCAGCATAAGAGGCGGTATATCCAAAGATCTGGTATTGGCCTTGCCTTGCTTTCCCTGGCCTGGTATAGCTGACGGCTGGAGAGAAAGGGCCAACGATTCATCATGGATCAATATAGAAGTTGCTGAGTCTATAATTAAAGACGGCTGCCATGTAGTTGGTGTACCTTCAAAAACGAGTGAAAATCCGGACGTCGAATGGAGGTTGTCCTTTTCTGCGTCTGAAGGTAAACTAGCACGAGAGACCGTCTCGGATTACCAAAGACAATGCTTTATTTACATTAAAATTCTGCATTACCAGAAAATCAAACCTAAAGGAATTTTGTCATCGTACATATTCAAATCGGTTTTCTTGCGCTGCTGTGAAACGCTGCCTACTTCCTACTGGAGGGATCTCCCTGGAAGTTGTATTCTGTATATTCTCGATGCAGTGTTAGATTGTCTCAGAAAGAAGCATGTCCCAACTTACTTCTTACCAGAAAACAACCTGATACGACATCTTACCGATGAAGACATTACAGAGGCAATCGCAGACATATTAGATGTACGTAGTGATCCGCTAACTCCTGTTTTAGAATTCACAGACGAGAGATTATTTCCGCATCACTGTGTGCTTTTCACATTTCGAGAAATGGTGGAACCATTACTGAATGACATGCACAACTTCAAGAACAACAGAAACAAAGAGGTTGCTGTATTGCACGGGATTATACCTACGGCTTACAGAATATGCCATTTCTTGATATCAGAAACGAGTCAAAGTGAGGAAGCAGCCTTATTTAAACACCAAGAGGCAATTCGATGTTTGATAGGTGTCTATACACTTTGGCTTCAGCCGATGAATTTAAATGCGACTCTCGTGGAATTTATTGAAAAGGCAGGACTGGCATTGAAGGATCCAAAGTTGCGTGTCGTGTTCTTCGATACTGTCATCAGTTTGGAGAAGGAACAACCCGAATTCGCCACTTTGAAACACAAAGTAGCTTGCATGTTTCACAAATATGCTTCGTCACAAGATTGTACAAGAAACAAGAAACAAGAATATATTACAAAAGCTGAAAATCTTTTTACAGATTTGTATCTAGAAAGTGAATACAATGCAATTGGTTATGCGAACTTTCTCTTGAAGCAGAAACGATTCGGCGACGCTCGTGTGATTCTAATGCAGCACATAGGAACATGTTTGAAGTCAACTGTGGAATGTACTTTTGACCATGCAGATAAAGATCATCTTATCGAACCATTGAAAGAATATATCGAGTCCCATGGTAGTATTTCAGGTGATTCCGTTTCGTTCGCATTCTTCTTCATGTTGTACAATTTGTGTTCAGATGAAAAAGCAAACAGATTACGAGGTATCGACGAAGCATTTGAATATCACTACGAGAGGAGGAAGAAAAACGAAAATACTCTTCGGTTAATTAATTTATCAAAGAAATTTCGTGGAATCGAAGAAGATGAGGATTGGTCCTATTTTGGCTACATTTATAGTTACTGTTCAATACTGTAAAAGGGAAAAAACTGTATTTATGGATAAATAGCGCATAAGCCTAACAGATGGTGTCAAATATTTTAACACATTCGAGCCACTAATTTCATTAGCCGTAGCACGTGATATTTTCAAACTATTGTATGCGTTTGTTTTATTGGATGTTCTATAGACATGTATCTAGATTGCGTCGTCTCCGTGGTGTATTGGTTTGAGCGTCCGCGTCGGAAGCGGGAGACAAGGGTCCGATCATCGGTCGGGTTATACCAAAGATGGTAGTGATGTCACTCGGGGTTTGGGTTGCAAGGGTTTCATTAAGACTGATGCATTGGTGTCAGCATAAATAATCTCGGTAGTACTGGTAATATGCCCAGAAAACTCAGAGATATAACTTCAATACTGTTAAAAGCGGCGTTAAACATCATTCGTACACTCAGATCGAGTATCTAGGTTGTATTAGTCGGGGATTGATACAGACATATTTATGACTGTGGTAACGAATTCGACCATTTCGGTGCATGTAAATGAAATAGTATTGATATAAATACTCATGTAGTCTGCTAAATTTCAACTTATCCCTTTAATTACAACCGATACCTTCAACACAACACTGAACAATTCGTTGTATTAAAAGGCTAGGGAATTTTAATACAATTATATTAGGGTTTGTCTTTAACATTGGTCTGGAATAGTAGATGGTTACTGAAATGGCGAGGGATGAAACCAAATTGTTTCCACAACTTCAGGAAAGAGAAATCTTTAGGGTCCCATGAAATGAAACAACGAAATATCGAATATCTGTGGTAAAATAGCGATTCTGACAATTATACAGCAAAACAAGTTATGAGTTGAATTGCATTTCCCGGTTTTGAATTTCCGAAGCTGGGACAGATTAAATTAACTTTAAAATTAGACGCTCACTTGTTTTATCTTATCTGAGCGGGTTAGCTATTGTGATCACTCACCGTTCGTCGTCTATCTGTCTCAGTGTATGTATGTCCATTCATATTTTTCAACGAACAACTTATCCTCCTATGAATCAAATTAAAACTAATTTAATAGGAATGTTACTCAGGTAGCACCCTTTCAAAGTTTATAGCTTTGTTATTTAATTACATATAGAACTTCCATTGCTGCGGAATCAGAATGGGGAAAAGGCCAAACTTTTAAACATATTCTTGTCCAAATTAAAGTCCCGATTTTGAATGTTATGTCACACATGTTCCTTTGGTGACCATCTTTCAAGAGTATTGACACATGGCCGCCATGAAGGGAGATGGCTTTTCCCTGAGTGTATACTATATAGTACTAATTTAGAAAAACATTCTTTAACAAAATCAATGGCCCGATTAAGCAATAATTTGGCCGAAAAGTTCCTCTGGTGACCCTCTACCATGATTGTTCAAATTATTTCGATCTGTTGAAAAACATCGACGGCAGGGCTCTATTTCCCTATATGCAAAGATTGAGAACATTAAAATCTAGTAAACTTCTATTAAATCAGTGAGCGATACAGTACCATCGCGGTCCGCTTGTCTTAGTTTGATTCTAGTCTCCTGTATCACCACCGGATATCTCGTCAATCGGACTCTATTCACAACAAGGTATGTGCAAGAGGCGATAAGCAGTCATGATTGTTTCGTAAAACTTAGATACAGTCTAATACGTTTATAAATTTATTGGCGAGAAACAGCGACAACATATTCTGTTGCTGATAACTGTCCTTTTTATTGTTTAGCTCCACTGGCTGAACTCTTGACGAGCTTAATTCATGGCAAATTATTCGTCGTGCTTAAATTTTGGCTGCAAACGAATTCTACTATGTAACCATTGGGCCAATTTGGATAAACTTCATAAGTAGCATCCTCTTATAGTCCCCTCCAAAAGTCCTTCAAAGTTGTCGGATCCATGCGGAATTCTAGTTTCCAGGAAACTGAAATATTCTTCTTTTTCTTAATCTTCTCCTAAGCCGATTCTCAAATAAGGCATTCATATTCCTTCAAGCCATTTTAATATGTCAAAAAACATTGTCACCAGGGTACGGGGCTGTTTTGCCTCATATGGCTATAGTTAAACTTATAAATATTCTCCTCCGAAGTAATACTAATAATAATAATATACAAATGTCTTATTCAGTAATGTAAGGCCTCCGACCCATTATACATAATTTAAATGTAGTGATGTACATACTAAATTCATTGAAGTAACATCATAATCTGTTTGAAGATATTCAAATATAGCAATAATTAGTATACAGCACATACTTTATTAGTATCCTCTCGTCTAACAGAGTTAGAGAGGGGATATAGTAAAGGGGCTGTCCGTCCTGCTGACCACCCACCACCCTAATAAAGACACTTAGATAAAAAAAAAATTGTTTGTTTTATAACGGGTATCTTATTTGCATATTAATGCTATTCATTCCGTAAAAGGGGAATAATTACGGAATGAATAGCATACTTGTGGGTTGCAACCCACACGTTTGAAACAAAAGAAATAACCCCACAAATACACTTCATGTGTACGTCTGTGCGTCCGTCAGTAACAACCTTGTGACCACTCTACACTGGACATACTTTGACCGATCTTAACCAAACTTGGTATACATTTAGTATATGGCAAGGTCTAGAAGACTATTTATTTTCAAGGTCATAGGTTAAAGGTCAAGGTCAAAATTGGACTTTCACTATTTTCCCATATCAACAATATTGAACTACCATTTTATCTACCTGGCATTGGAAAATAACATGCCCGTTTTCGTTTTCAATTCACTTCTGTAAATATAATTCCCTTTATTTCACACTTAGTCAAACATAGCGGTCGCGCTCTCTGATTGGTAGTTGGTTTATTTTTACATCTTCTTCGTCACTAATTTCCGGAAATGTTCGTAAACTTCTTTATCTATGTATAACATGTATATTGTAATGACAAATCAAAGAAAATATATAAATAACAAAACCGACGAGTGAAATGGCGTAAATATGGTTTTAAACTAATATTTTATTTATTCAAACTGAAATCAACAACGCCCGTAAATATTCGTACTTTTCCGTTTCACTTTGGGAAGACGACTAATAACCTTTCACAGTTTACCTCCAAATGCGCATTTGTGACGTGACTTCTTTGTTTACCATTTATTTTTGTCTCATTTTTCCGGGAATATTCGCAAACTTATTATAAAAAAAAATGTAAAATGCGAAATATAATGGTAAAATCAAGCATGATGATTTGTTTCACAATGGCAAATGATTCCATTTGAATTGGACAATCTCCGTAAAAACTCGAACATGGTCGTACTTTTCCGTTCCACTTCGCAAAGATGATAATAAGTTAATAACCTTTCATATTTGACCTCTCGGCGCATTAGTTTCTAAGCATTTGTTTAACTTATATTGGAGTTTACGACTTAAGTTGTTCACTGATGTTCCAACAATATTATAATGATCTTTTTTGGGTGATCTTAACCTTTTAAATGCAGTTTTGTTAAATCCATGATGAACTATTTTTTCCGCGCAGTCTCACCCTTAAATGCGTTGTATGTTTTCAGCAATTGGCAGACAGCCAACTCAGAAAAAGGGTTTATCTACTATACTCTGTATAAAAAAAGATTCGACTCAATAAAAACATATACACTACCAATTGAGCAGCCGACTATTTAACATATCAACCAGTTTATAACTCAAGTCAATTTTATTAGCAATCAGCTAAATAAAAACATGCCTTTGGTGATTTATAAACAACTTCAAATTAAATATGGCAAAGACACATAGCAACATACATACATGTACACTCAAGAACAGTAGTCAATACATATTAATACACATGCTACGTTTTTAAGCATTGATAAAGTATTCTCCTTCATTTTGTTCAATACACATTTTTTGTGATTTTAAAAGCTTCTTTAATAAAAGCTGCTAATCTAATTTGTATTCTTTTCCTATATATAAATATATGATATGTAAATTTGCTTATAGAAGGTCAACTTGTTTATTATCTAGGAAGTAATTGTTTTGTAATGACAATATACCTTGGAATTACAAGTACAAAACGGTATTCAGATTCAATCTGTTTTTGGTTACAAAATATACATAATCTATCATTTATCTCAATAGTATTGTATCTACCTGTTTATATCGCTAAATTATTTGCTAACAAACGAAATGTTGTTAGTTGAATTCTAGAAGTATCATTAGTAATGTTATGTAGGTATGGTTCAAATTCTAAAATGTTTTTATATTTAGCGTAATATTCTAATTTGTGTGATGCAATAAGCCCTGTGTTTCATTCTTGGATACTTTGGTCCCGTAGTCGTTTTTGTATAAAAGTAAAATAGTTTATATCAGGATTAGCGCCAAAGGCAAAATCGAGGGTTTTGCAAACAATACTGATTCTGGTGAGTCAGCTCGTAACGAGCTGTCTCACCTGAAATCAGCATTGTTTGCCTTTTAGTTACCAAAATAGTCCAAAACTTTCATAAATTGAGAAATGGACGCACCCGATTTTGAACATGGAAGAATCTACTTTAAACAATTCGGCGCTGAAAGAGTGAAAGAGTTAAAGACCCAAATTATCTCGAGTTTGTTTAATTGTTAACGCTCAGCTAGTGTTGTTCATTACATTACATTGTTGTAGATACATATCATACACAGTATAACTAACTTTGTTTCGCTTTATCCCTTTCCCTCATATAGATGCTTTCTGACGCATCTGCAGCAGACGGCTTTTTGAAAACATAGTGACAAAAGAAGAAATTGCACAAAACGTGCAATTTCTCCTTTTGCCACAATGTTTTCCACTTTTTGTCATAGGTTATCCATTCAATTATGGAGATTTTCTATGTTTTGACAAAATACGCTCAAAGTCGTCTGCTGCAGAATTGTCGTATGAGGGAAAGGGTTAATTTAATCCAGTACTTTAAAAGATCGTTCACTAATAATAAATGAAAACGGTATTCTACCAAGCACCTAAAACAGCAATATTTGTAGTTTGTTTTCTAACACCAAAAATAATTTTGCAAAATCTAGTGTATACTTTTTTGACCTCATTATATTTATATATTCCCCAAACCTCAGTTATGTAGAGAAAAAATTGGAACAACCAGTCTATCAACTATGAAAAGTTTTGTTTTTAGATCAAGATAAATTTTCTTAAAAAGTGATACTAAACTATTCATTGCTCTTAAAGCCTTCTCAGATAAAGATATGACAGCACAACGGAGATATACTGCTTATAGTGGGGCGGCTAAGCATAAAATCGTGCACTTTGGGTTAAAAGCATGTAACTTGGCACACATATAAAACATCCCTGACTGATTATTTTTAGATATGGGCCCAAGTCAGCAGCGCCACCTGGTGACCATGGCGGCCATTTTTCAAAATGGCTGCCAAAATGGCCGACCATTTCTTCAAATGCTTTTATTTTTGTAATTATATGCAGTAGACTCATATTCTTGGTGTCTAGATATACAGATTTCAGGCCAAGGAAGCCATTGGGCACACACAAAGTATGATATATAAAGTATTTTGTTTTAGAAAAAACTTTTATATCATTAAAAATGGCAATTTTTTGGCAAAATCACCACCGGCTATTAAACGATCATGATCATGTTACAGATACGTTGCTGAAAATCTAATCAATTTTCAGGAATTAGATGCTATTCCTGCAGGTGTCAATATACAACACTTGAATATTGACACAGGATTAGAAAATGTATTGTATGAACAAAGCGCAGCATGGCATAAATGGAGAAATCACGCAATGCAAGTCCAGTTAAAACTAGGAGATCTTTATCGGAACACCAGCAACACACACAGGTAAAAGATGTGTGTATCTTCTGTGATAATCCTGCTGGATCCGTTGGTCTTCACAATGCTTCCACGTTTGAAGTTGATTTCAAAGTAAGGACAAACGTGCACAACTCTCACGGAAGGACCAGGAAGAGAGTTCAGAAAAAGTGCTATACAGCATAGTTTTTGCTGAATTGGTTTCATATATTGAAACCTATAGGGGTTCATTGGAAACGAGGCCAATTTTCACAATGGCAGGACATGAAGAACCTTTACATATCCAGGCTAAATGAGCTTGGTTTGGATCAAGTGCAAGTGCATACAACTAGGCTCAATGATCGGATACTGGCTGCCATTCCATATCTGAGATCGCAGACTGAAGGCAGGGACATTCTACTAATATCATTGCATGTTCAGTAAACAGGAGCTGACCAAAGAATATTTGTATCACGGTCTGCATACCATGCTTCTATACAGCAGGTTGTAGCAGCTCCTAGCACAGTTGTGGCCCTCATGCCCCTGTTCCTTGAATTCACACATTCGGTAACCATGATAAAACACTCGATGAATGTATAGTTAATGCTGCAACAGAATACCTCAACCCTGGACAAATGCCAGTGCTAGTAATGGATCAACCACTGTTTGCAATCTTAAAAACAATATGTGGAAGACAGTGGTGCAGGGGTAGAGCGTCGACCTCTTGTATCAAAGGTCCTGGTTCTAGTCCCGTGATGAGCGGGTCCTGACTTTGGGATTTTTCCACACAAACGGTGCGAGTACTGGTTAAGTCTACAGGAAGCAGACATCGAGCGTGATTAATATAAGCTGAAAGCTTGTTTCGCAATCGATGTAAATAAATAAGTTTAAACTTAAATACAATACAGTGGAACTTTACTGCAACACATGGAGTAGATAAATATCTTATCATGGCTGGTGGACTACACATAGCGATGACAGCATTCAAGGTCATTGGCGACTGGCTTGATGGGTGTTGTTGGACAACTGCCATCTTTAATGCCGGGATTGCAACGAGTGGAGTCGTCGCCTCCCTGTTTAAAGCCACACATGTAACCAGGACAAGGCATGCTCATCATATAACAGCTGCTGCCCTCTTCAACCTGTAGCATTAAGCCTACGATAGATACAAAGAAACTCTGCTAGCGGGAGAGAATTTATTGAATTTCACAGACTGGTGTGGCAAGATGACAGCAGGGCAACCACAGTTTAAATATTGGTCCGTTGTGCTTGAAATGAAACTTCGTATATTTCTGATCATCAAATCAATCAAGACATGACACTTTCTGAGCTACTGAGAATCACTTGCAATGTTCATTCCATGGGTATACAGCTCTGACCATATCAACTATGCTAGATGGCTCTATGTGCATGTCAGAGACATGTACTCTCTGTCAGAAACACACCCTGCCATCTACCAAAAGTTTGTCGCAGCAAGGTTCGTTGCACATAGAACAAACCGTCCATTCTCTGCCATGGCACTCGATCAAGCTCACGAACAGGCAAATGCCAATGTGAAAGGTGATTGTGGGGCTGTGCGCTTGACTGACAACCCAAATGCGCTACAACGCTGGATGGTTGCAGGCCTCAAAATATCAAGAATGGTGGCAGAGTTTGAAGATGGCACCATTCATGGTTCAACTAAACACCATGAACAAACTACAGTTGTTCAAACCTCATTTGCCAAGGAAGTGAAGGCTCTTGTTGAAGTCTTTGAAGAAATTGGAAATCCTTTCAAAGACGACAGTGGTGACCTGCTTACACTGGACACAAAGCTCATTATGGACTCTGATGTACATACAATTGTAGAAAAAGCGTACACAGTGGGCCAGGAGCAGTATGACCGTTTTGTCAAAGAAAGGTTTGTTAATCAAACAAAGTCAATCAAAGACCCAATACAGACAAATAAACTCCAGGTGTTTACCAAAAGGCCACAGAAGCAAAAGTTCCAGGTTGCAACAATGAAGGAAGACAGTTTCCTCTTTTCAAGATTATACATTGCCTGCCAATCCAGGGAAGTAAATCTTTTTTAAACACGAAAATCGGCCATGGCCTCCAGCACTCTCGAAAGGTGGGGCACTGAGATCTGGAAACAATGCATACTTACTTGTAGAACTTGAAGCTCGTGCGCGACCAGTGGACGCAAACCTACAAGTTACTGCACATATACTGGATGGTGCAGTAATAGTTCAAATGCTGTCCCCAAGAAACTCACAAACAGTTGAAGACTATTCCAAAACAGTATTCATGCTATACATTGAGCAACGGCTGAAACATGCCGATATAATTTATATAGTGTGTAATGTTTACACACAAGGCAGCCTGAAGGCAGCAACCAGAGAAAAGAGAGGGAAGGGGTTAGGAGGAGAGTGGAGCTTTCATCAAAGTTTCCAAGTAACTGGAAAAGCTTCATTCGTGTTAATGAGAACAAGACAGAATTGTTTCAGCTGTTGGCAGAATTGGCTACAGGCAGAGACTTTCCAGAAAAACCAGTCTTCAGCACATATGGGGACAAAGTGCTTTCAGCACCAAGGAGAGGAGAAAAAATGCAGATTGATCCATGCACGCATGAAGAAGCCGACACAAGATTAGTACTTCATCTTCTTGATGCGGCACATGCTGGTCATAAGAAGATAATGATCAGGACATGCGACACTGGTGTAGACGGGATCATACTGTCCAAACTAGCAAGTATTCCAATGGCACATGAAGTCTGGCTATGATTTGGTGTAGGGAGGCACCATAGGTACATTGCAGCACATACTATTGCAGCACATTTGGGCTCATCTGAAGCACCAGCATTGGCAGTATTTCGTGCGTCCACGGGAAGTGACACAGCGTCCTTTTTTGCAGGCATCGGCAAGAGGACAGCATGGAAAATGTGGGTTGTATTTCCGGATGTCACTGATACATTCTCGTTACTCGCTGGTGCCCCTCCAAGTATACTTGACAGCACATTTGAAGTTCTAGAGAAATATGTGGTTCTCTTGTACGACAAAACATGTCAACTGACGGAGGTAAATGAAGCAAGGCAGTATCTTTTTTTTGGAAGTCGATCTAGATTCTTGGAAAATATTCCTCCAACACAGTCAACTCTGATACAGCATATACTACGAACCGCCTACCAAGCAGGGCATGTTTGGGGGGGCAATCACTACAAAAAGAACCCATATTACCACGTCCTGCAAACTGGGAATGGCACCAAAGTGATGGTTCATCGAAACCAAAATGGACCACCATTGGTCAGGCACAAGACATGTGTTATGAACTGATACACTGTAACTGCCGCAAGGTATGCAGGGGTTTGTGCAAATACAGCAAGGCTAGCCTCCAGCGCAAGGCCCTATGTCCTTGTGAGTTGTTACAAAGAGTGTCTATAAATGTGCAGATTTGATAGTGATATGTACCTCAATCCATGACACTTATGTGTGACGTACAATAAGCGACGAATGCCGTATGTATGAAAAGCTGTAGTATACTATGTTTTCATACAATAACTTGTAATATGGCCCGTATAGGACGTATAGTATTAATTCAACACTGTTATTTGCTGTGGAAATACAGATCCTTTAATAGTTTGTTACTTTTATTTCGTAACATATCATGCATATGTGAGTGATTGGTTGATTGGCAAAATTCAAACAGTTGTTACTATTATTACTACTGACAATGATTCACTGGTTGTATATAAATGGCCATTTTAAAAGATATAAAAATTATTTCTAAAGCAAAATACATTATATATCAAATTTATTGTGTGCCCAATGGTTCTCCTTGGCCTGAAATCTGTATATTAAGACACCAAGAATATGAGTCTACTACATATAGTTACAAAGATAAAAGCATTTGAAGAAATGGTCGGCCATTTTGGCGGCCATTTTGAAAAATGGCCGCCACGGTCACCAGGGGGCGCGGCTGACTTGGGTCCATATCTAAAAATTATCAGTAGAGGATGTTTTATATGTGTGCCAAGTGTCATGCTTTTAACCCAAAGTGCACGATTCTACCAAAAATGGCCCTTAACAGCCCCACTATTAACAAGTTTTACACCCAAATAAATAAATCAAAGCACTGAAGTGCTGACGGTTGGAGAAGTAGGGACAATGTGAAAGAAAATAACAATTGCAGCTTATGTTTATGTATTTATTGTTAAAAAGTTTAAAGATCATATAAAAAATAGTAAATATTATGAAACCGCAAATTTGAAAACAGGAGGACCTTGTTGGCACTATATCGCTTACCTGAGTGCAAGAGCTCACAACTATACACATTTAAGACATGAAGAATCAAAGGAAAGTTTGACAGCAGGTTTAGGCAGAATATTTTGAAGTTTCTGCCTTATTATATCGAGAAATATTTCAATGTTAAATCAACTTCCATCAAGTAGAAATAATTCTTCTCTAAACCATGTACTAGACTGGGAGAAAGTGTTTGAACAATGCAAAACTCATCAAGACAATCATTTTGACAAAGATTCAAAATGCAACCTCCAGAGTGTAATCAAGATGTTCGTTCAATTGGCCTAGTTACCTATCTTTGTTTACCAGAAAATGGACTAGATAACATCAATACAAACATTCTTACAAAGTTTCAAAGTGCTGAAGCCAAATATGCGGCCTTCAGAGTATTAACAAGATTTTCTTTCAAGTTGGCCTAGTGACCTAGTTTTTAACCCGGCATGATCCGTATTCTAACTTGGCCTAGATATCATTAAGATAAACATTCTGACCAAATTTTAAAAAATGTGGCCTCTACAGTGTTGATAAGATTTTCCTTCAATTTGGCCTAGTGACCTATTTTTTGAACAGACATGACCATTATTCAAACTTGGCCTACATATCATCAAGACAAACATTCTGATCCAGTTTCAACATGCTCAAGTTAACAATGCAGCCTCCAGAGTGTTAACAATATTTCCCTTCAATTTGGCCTAGTTACCTAGTTTCTGACCCAATATGACCCATATTCAAACTTGACTTATATATCATTAAGACAAATATTCTTACGAGAATGCCGTTAATACCTCCACAGCGCTTGCAGGCACCTGGCCAGCGCGATCGGGTCGCCCGGTTTAGGGGGAGGTTGGCGTTTGCACGCTACCGCTACAACCTAGTTCTTGGTGCATTGTTGGCTGAAGAGGAGAGACATGGTCTCATTCGCTTCACTGCCACTCTCCCTCTCTTGTGGGTACTGCCCTCCCCTCCTCCTCCTTCAGTCCTCCCTTCTGTTCTAGTGCATCTTGTAGTACTGTTACACTGACACTTTTGTGAGAAATGTTTAACTTCTGTTTAGAGCACGACTGGATAACCTGATGAATGATGCGATGAGCCGGCTTTTTAACCTGCAAGCCACAGTGGGTGGTCGGCCAGACGCCGGCTTGTCCCCGGTCAATGTCTGGCCGGTCTCTGAGCGGCGAATTTGGCCCGGCCAAGCATCAACTGATTAATGTGCGATCAGTTTGCGATGAGGTTTTAAGTCCGAGTTTAATAACTCGATGTCCACGAGGAGTCCCGAAGGGTACTGACCGAAAATGCCTAGAAATCCGCCGCAAACTACTCGCAAAACTATCTCACACCACGCGGCGTCAATAAGCTTCCATATTTGACCTCTCGGCGCATTAATTTCTAAAGCATTCGTTAAACTTATATTGGAGTAGTCACGCCTTAAGCACGCCTTAAGTTTTTCACTGATGTTCTAATAACATCATAATGATTTTTGTGTGGAGATCTTAACCTTTTAAATGCAGTTTTGTTGAATCCATGATGAAACGGCAATATCACCTTCAAATAATAATAGATATACTGAGAGCTGTTTTAAATCAGACTAAATCAAGTTATTAAAAACAAGTGATTCGCTTACATCGTTTACGAATAATATATAGAGTATAGGGGAAAGTGGTCCCCTTGTTTCAATCCAAGTGCAATTTTAAATCAAAGTACTGAAAGTACTAATGGAAGGTGATATTAGACGGATGTGAGCCAGGTGCAGATAGGGTAATACAATTTATGCAAGGTATAAACAGATCATGGTAAGGATAAGTGGATAGTAACAAACTAGATGAAATATTCTGAAAATGACAGAAACAAAAGTTTAAGTCATTAAAACTACTTTATTTTGCTTACAGTTTCAGAATAGGTAAAATGTTATAATTCTTTTTTATATATAATATAAAATCACACTAACATTGTTGTTTAGTTAATCATTTTATACTATATAGTTTCAGAATTACGCCTTCATGAGTATAATACAATAAAATAATTATAAAAAGAATTAAAACTTCAAAATTGTTGACAACTTGACATAAAATTTATATTTACATATAAAACAATATAATACATGGCTTCTCTTATTAACATTTGCGCATCTTAATGTTTGTGGATGGACGCATAATAACAACAATTTACGATGTGCTATAATACGCTCGCTAGACGCTGATGTTATGTTATTGGTTGAGACGCATCTGAGAGACACATTCTCTATTAATATAGAAGGGTATACATGGTTTGGTTACAAAAGACAACATTTACATAGAAACGCACATAAGGGTTCTTAAGGAGTAGGGATTCTTGTTAAACCAGGAATCTGTGAAGACTATACGATATAAATCGAGGATAAGTCATGTGAAGGTACTATAGCCTTACAATTTACAAGTAAGATTACAGACTACAATTTCGTAGCTGTGACGCTCAAAGCTTTTTCGCACACATTTTATCGATCATATATACTTATAATGACTGTTATATGCTGCTGATCGGAGCCGATTTTAGTTCTAGGCTAGGTTCATTGAATGACATTTTAAATGAAGTCGACGATGTTCCCGTACGATAGATACTTGATAAAAATTCAAATAGACATGGTTCTGATTTGATAGATTCTTTGAATGAATCAAGAGTCTGTGTATTAAATGGCCGTTTTAACGAGGCAGACGATAACTTAGCCTGTATTTCTTCAAAAGGGAGATCAGTCGACGATTACATTTGAGTACTACTGCATGACGTGTTTAATTGTTGTAATGGATTTAAAGTGACCACAATGCAGACGATTATCGATAATAATAATCTTCATGGGCTTCTCGGCGAGAGATCAAGACCTTCGGACATAATATTTGTAGATTTTAACACATGAAGTAACACGTTCATATAATGATTTAACAATGTTCAAGAATTTACAGCTTAAACCTATCTCGACAAGCTTTACCCACAAAGTGCTGCAGTATAAATAGTATCAAAACACTTCTCATAAGCTATAAAAGCACAATACAAATTACTGTTATTGGATAATGCTATGCAACATAAATCACAATCAAACGTTTTTCGTTTATCTCTAAAACCAAACTGCGTATCAGTAACAATATTTTCACTACATATATTTAGTCTATTCCTAATGCTGCTCTCACACTGTGGCGAATATGCTAGCGAATGTGCTTACGAATGGAAATATTTAACAATCGCTCAAACTTCGCAACATTCGCCGTGTCTTCGTAAGCGTTGGTAACAAATTCGGAACGTTCACAAGTCATTTTCCACCTTCTTACGAAGATCGGTCAATTTAGGAAGCGCTTCCTAAATTTCAGCGAATGTTGTGAAGACGGTCATTCGCCGTCGATTTTCGTAAGCATTGGTAAGCTATTGGTAACGTTGGTAAAGCGTGCGTAAGCGTTGGCAACGTTCGTAAAGGAATTTGTAAGGCGTTTGTAACTTTCGCCGGGTCCCTTTCCTTGACGTTTCGGTCTTCCCAATGTAGGCATAATAGTGAAATAATGAAAGTCTTGAACATTCTTGATGAAATGTGGTGTTGCTGGTTTTTTTCCCAAAGTCAAACGAACAATGAGCCAGAGGCAGATTCGCTCCGCTATTTATACAAATCGCGGCCGCGTCATCAAATATTAGTAACATTCGTAAGAAAATGGCAAGGCATTGGGAACGTTGGTAAGACATTCGTAACATTCCTAGGTGCATTCGTAACGTGTGTAAGCCCTTTCGTAAGCATTCGCTAGTATTCGTAACATTCGCAAGGCATTCGCTGCATTTATTTGAAATTTTGTGTAAGCTCATTCACAGCATTCGCAACGTTCGTTAGCTATTCGTAAGGCATTGGCAAGCATTGGCAAGCGTTGGTATGCATTCGTAATATATTCGTTATATATTCGTAAGATATTGGTAAGGAGAGGTCGAGGGACGACCGAGGACGACCGACGGGTGACCGAGATGAAAATATTCACTATCCAATCGCAATTTTTAGGCGAATTCACCGCGAAATTCAAATATTCATATTCGCAAGAATATTCGCCATAGTGTGAGAGCAGCATAATGAGGCATAGTGAAAATAATTTAGCCATATAATGTATTAGCGTTATACGTCTATAATTATCAGGATGAGTAGGATTACCCTTTTCATAAATTGGAACAATAGTACAGGTGAGAGAGAAGATAGTTTACAATTTTCATAAACAATGAAAATATAAAAGCATTACTTCTCATCACATTTGTTTAATGAACACACATCCCAATGCCATTCTTTAGTTGGAATGTTATTTAATGTTATGTCTCCAAGGCAACTATAAAACGGTTCAAATCCAAACAACTTGAAAAAAGAGGTAGTTCTTCCAAACGACCTTCTCCCCTAATGCTGTGCCATTTCTATCTGCACAAGCCTAACATTGACATTCGTAAAGAAAGACAATCCTCCCCGAAGAACATGAAGTTCGAACCCCTCAACGTCCATTTTTATAGCTACTGGTTTGTTAGTAAACAAAAGCTCAATATCATTCAGAAATATTGTTTGTATTGTGTGATTGTTTACGGCATTGTTTATATCATCAGAAATAGAGAAACCCCCGATAATCCTGTCTGCGGGTCTCAGGGATACGTTGGAGTATTTATCAGAAATGGCGTTCCAGATTAAGGTAACATTCTCCGAGAGTCCTCCTAGAGTTAGCGTTTCGCAAGTAGGCGTAGGTTTTCTGTGTTGGCATCAATGGACACAACCCGTTTTCCCGCCTTTGCCGCGGCGAGTGTATAAACCCCGATATTACATCCGACATCTAGCACGTGAACGTCAGGGATCTGATCCAAGGTATCTGTGAAGTTTTTCACCAGACCCCTCTCCCACATTCCTGTTGCAAATACATTTCCAAATACCCATCTGTCTATTCGCGGATCATGGCTGCAGATCGGTGTAGGAGTACGAAGGTTTAGATTTACACATTCTATGTCTCGAACCTTTTCCGCCATTATCGTAACGTTCACGGTCCGAACACATTGACCTAACTGTCCGCGTTTTAGTGATAACCCGGCAATACACGGATACGTCACGTAATCAGATACCGGATTATAGACAACATTGATTGGTGCATGAATTTCGTTACTAGAGCGATGGTGCCTTGTGATGAATTTTTAATTGTACCATTAAATATACTATAACTTTCCATAGCACTAGAATCATGCGTCAATATGTTATTTTCACTTTTAGCGGTGTTCACGTGCTTCGAGAGTTCCTTATCTTGATCAGTGTCCCTTATTTCTAATACGCGGTGACTGTCTTTGTCGTAATGTCTTAAACTGTTTGTTTTGTCATGGTCTATGTGAAAACGCATCTCATCATTAGCTGTTAATCGTCGTCTGTGTTGGTTAGTTAGGTTGGCTGGCCAAATCACCGCTAGGTATATCGTTAAGCCTACGAGCACACTCATACAGATGATTAACTATTTACGTTTTTTCCTTAAAATCATATTCACAAAATATCCGTCCATAAATGCTTAAACTGTTTACATAACAATCACAAACTCTTTTTAAACCTTCACAATACACCCGCTGGCGATCTAATGGCAATTTGACCCCATATTCCAATGTTTAACTGAATATAGTCCTTTATGTCCACACAAAACCTGTTTCTATCACCTGTATTGAAAATTGTGGTTTAAACTAATTCTCACAGCCATATTTCTGCTAATACCGGGAGGTCGGGGGAGCATTTGAAAATTCACTAATTGAAATGTTAACCCTTTCTAACATACACTAAATCAGCTGCAGACAACTTTCAGAATAGCAAGGCCAACATATGAAAAATCATTACCTATGAAAGGTTTATTACTGATAGTATTGAAAATATTATAACAAATACAAATACAGACATTGTTCTGCTGCAGATGGGTCAAAATGCAAATACACGTGGTTAAGGGTTAATCTAGAGGATAATAGCCATGAGCTATAACGGCTTCAGGTATTTGTTAAGTACCTTTAGTAAAAGTTTCCCGTCCTACAATGTCAATTTGTATCCTTATATTACTTAATTCGTCGAACTCTTCTTGTGGCCATGATAATATACCATACGATGTGTTAAAATACCCGAATAGATGTTCTTCATAAACTATTTCAGATTATTTTTGACAGTGCCATAATTTACCTTGTTTACCTTGTTGTCGAGACCGTGTTAGGCTTCCGCCTCTCTGGTCCATTTTGGATTTTGTTTTGTTGTGCCGCTTCCGGTCCTCCATAATATGGCACAAATTTAAAAACTGGATCATTCCAGCACTTGTTTAGCAAGTTTTTAAAGTTATTTACATTTTTTGCATTTACGACGCTGTCAGGCAGATTATTCCATGGTACTATAATTCGTTGTGAGAAGAAATTCTTTCGAATGTTTAATCTACAGTGGCATTTGAACAATTTCTGGTTGTGACCTCTTGTGTTAGTCCGATGAAAGTGGAATAACTTATGAATATTTACTTTGTCAATGTTGTTTAAAATCTTGTATGTTTCCACCATATCAGCTCTTAATCTCCTATACTGTAATGTAGGTAATCCAAGTTCTTTTAGCCTCTGTTGGTATTCTTTATGTTTGAGTGACGGTATTAATTTAGTAGCTCTTCTTTGGACATTTTTTAGGAGTAGGTCTTCCTTTTTGTTAATTACCGACCATACTGAGCTTCCGTATTCCAAATGTGGCCTCACCAGGCTCTTGTAAAGGACTAGTAGCATATCTTTATCCAAATGCGAAAATGATCTTCTTATAATGCCTAATATTTGGTTTGATTTTTTAACTTTGGAGCTTATGTGTTGGCTGAATTTGAGTTTGTTGTCCACTATGACACCTAGGTCTTTTTCTTCTGTGGTTGTTGTTATTATATTGCCGCTCATGTGATAGGTGTAGTTTGTATCTTGTCCTAGATGGAGATGTTTGCATTTGTTATTGTTAAATTTTAAAAGCCATGTATTTGACCATTTTGATAGTTCGTTCAGGTCCTTCTGGAGGTTATCCTTGTCTTTGGTGTTGTTAACAACCGAGTATATTTTGGTATCGTCGGCAAATAGTTTGGCTATGTTGGTTACCACATCCGGGAGGTCGTTTATGTAGATTGTGAATAAAATTGGTCCTAAAACGCTTCCTTGAGGGATACCACTAATTACCGGCGTCCACATTGAGTGTGAGTTGTTAAGGACTACTCTTTGTTCACGTCCACTTAAGAAATTTTCTATCCATTTATGTAGATTTCCGCATATTCCATATCCTTTTAGTTTGTGTAATAACCGTTTATGCGGTACGGTGTCAAATGCTTTCCGAAAGTCTAGATATATGACATCCATTTTGTTTTTTTCTGTCAAGGTTGAAAGTCCAATCTTCAATGACTTCTAAGAGTTGGGTCTGACATGATCTGCCACTCCTGAATCCATGTTGATGATTTGTAAATAAGTTATTTGACTCCATGTGTTTCATAATTGCATCCCTAATATCTACTTCCATTATTTTCCCTATAATTGATGTTAAACTTATTGGCCTGTAATTTGATACAAGGTTCTTGGGTCCCGTTTTGTGGATAGGCATTATGTTTGCTCGTTTCCATTCCGTTGGTACAATGGAAACTTTCATTGATTGGTTGAATAAGTTAGTTAATGGAGTCTTTATTTGTGTTGCCGTTTCTTTTATAACTTTTGGGTGCATGGAGTCGTATCCTGGTGATTTAGATTCTTTCAGTTTTGATAGATTTATAAATGTTCTTGATTCTGTGAATTTTACTGTATCTAGTCTATAAGCGGTTCTGTCAGCAAAGGCTGGCATTTCATTATTTTCTTTCGTGAAGACACTCTCGAAAAATGTGTTAAGGAGTTCTGCCTTTTCCCTGTTATCGGTATGGATGTTTCCCTCTTTGTCTATTATTGATTGTATTTTTTCTTTAGTTTTTGTTTTAGACTGAACACATTTCCAAAATATCTTTTTGCATTTCTGATTTTGTAGTTAGCCTCATTCTTGGCTTTGTCATACTTTAATTTGGCCTCTGGGTATTGGCTGTACTTGAATTTTTTCCACATGGTTCTTTTTCTTTTTACTGCCTGCAGTGTCTGAGTGTCCATCCATGGAGTGTCAAATTTTCTGGGGGCAGAGTTGCACACTGGTATGTGTTTTCTAGTAATATTTGATAATTGATCGGCAAAACTGCTCCAGATTTCATTGACATCCTCATGGGTTGACACCCGATTCCAATTGACATTGGATAATTCTCTGTTTATTTCTTTGTAGTCTCCTTTCCAGTAGGATAATTTGACATCATTATATACTTTTTCGTTGTCTATCTTAAGGATTTCGAACTCTAAAACTTCGTGGTCACTATTTCCGAGTGGTGCATTATGGGATATCTCGCCGATTATTCCTGGTTCGTTTGTAAATATAAGGTCTAAAATGCTGGGTGTATTGTCACCTCTGTATCTAGTAGGTTGTTTGATAAGTTGGTGTAGGAACGAATCTCGTACTATTTCTAGAAATAAAGTTGAGATATATTCTGGTCCCATTGAAGTGGTTTCTGTTTCCCAGTTGATTTCCTTGAAATTGTAGTCACCCACGTGTATTTTAATATCAAAATTGATATTATTTGTATGGTGGCATATTACTGCCGTAAGATAACCAGTTAGTGTTTTGTAAATATTAACTGATTATCTAGTTAGGGTTTGCGAATTTCACGTAATAAGTAACATACTAACTAGTTAACTAGATAAAATTCGTGTTACCACTTATTTGATAGTAAGACGAAAACAGGCATGAAAGTGCCCAGAACTGCCACCAGTTACCTTTTCTTGCTGTAAAATAAGACTTAAACGACCATTAATGTACAACTGAAATCCTATCTAGTTAACCACTTATTATGTCACATACTAACTGGTTAACTAGATAACATTCGTGTTACCAGTTATAAATAGATACTGCGGAGGTCCTTTGTTTTTTTCCGCTATAGAAGTTGCAAGTTCATTTAGGAAAAATACAAAGGACCTCCGCAGTATCACTAACGTACAACTGAAATCCTATCTAGTTAACCACTTATTATGTCACATACTAACTGGTTAACTAGATAACATTCGTGTTACCAGTTATAAATAAATACTGCGGAGGTCCTTTGTACTTTTCCGCTATGGAAGTTGCAAGTTCATTTAGGAAAAATACGAAGGACCTCCGCAGTATTAATAACGTACAACTGAAATCCTATCTAGTTAACCACTTATTATGTCACATACTAACTAGTTAACTAGATAACATTCGTGTTACCAGTTATAAATAGATACTGCGGAGTTTCTTTGTGTTTTTCCTTTGGTCAGTTATCGATCCAAGGGAAAAACACAAAGGACCTCCGCAGTATATATTTATAACTGGTAACACAAATCCTATCTAGTTAACCACTTAGTAATAGATACTGCGGAGTTCCTTTGTATTTTTCCTTTGGACAGTTATCGGTCCAAGGGAAAAACACAAAGGACCTCCGCAGTATCTATTTATAACTGGTAACACGAATCCTATCTAGTTAACCAGTTAGTATGTGACATAATAAGTAGTTAACTAGATAGGATTTCAGTTGTACGATAATGGTCGTATAAGTCTTATTTATTTATAACTGGTAACACGAATCCTATCTAGTTAACCAGTTAGTATGTGACATAATAAGTAGTTAACTAGATAGGATTTCAGTTGTACGATAATGGTCGTATAAGTCTTATTTATTTATAACTGGTAACAGGAATCCTATCTAGTTAACCAGTTAGTATGTGACATAATAAGTAGTTAACTAGATAGGATTTCAGTTGTACGTTAATGGTCGTATAAGTCTTATTTGACAGCATGAAAGGTAACTGGTGGCAGTTCTGGGCACTTTCATGCCTGTCTTTAGTCTTATGTTTCAAGAATATCAAATAAGTGGTAACACGAATGTTATCTAGTTAACCAGTTAGTATGTTACTTATTAAGTGAAATTCGCAAACCCTAACTAGATAACCAGTTAATAGTGTACAAAACATTAACTGGTTATCTTACGGCAGTAATATGCCACCATATATTTGAGTTGTTTAGTATCATTATATTTTCGATTTCTTTCAGCACGGATTTGTCGCTAGAACTAGGACTGCGATATGTGCATGAGAATAAGATGTGTTTCTTGTTTGCACATTCAATACCAATTATAACTGTTTCTATGAGCTTGTTTTCCACATTGTTTAATTGGAATGTTTTTAAATTATTTTTGACATAAATTAGACATCCTCTTTCTGTTAGTCCTTTATCCGGGCAATAAAAAATGTTATATCCCTGGATGCACCATTCAACCGAGTCGTAGTTTACGTTATGTTTGTGTTTTGGGAAGGTTTCCGTTATTGCAATAATGTCATATTGTTTATCTTTAATTAGTGATTTGAGCTCACTCATTTTGTTTAGGAGACAATCGGCGTTTGTGTACATTACACTGATTTGAGAAATATTTACATCCTTTTTGTTAAAAATAAAACACTCGTCCTATGCCTTATCTACATTGATGGCTGAATAATTTATTGTATTATCTCCTTGTATTAGGTTCCCTCCTATAAATGTTTCTCCCATGTCGTCTGTAGCGAAAGAGTCATCACTGTTTAGTGATTCTCTACTTCCTCTATGGTACTGAATTGATGAAAGGAGATTCTGTGATTTCTCTTGAGTGGGGCTTGTCAGATATAGGTCTGAGGTAGACTTTCCTTTAAGTGTTTGGTCATTTTTGTCACTTATTGTGTCGTTATTATATTTTGGGTTTATGTCTAAACTTCCATCTCTGGTATTGTGTTTGTCTTTGTAACGTTGGACTCTCCTTATTTTGTTTTCTTCTCTTTGTCTAGGGGTGAGATCCTTCGTTATTATACATTTATTTAGTGTATTAGTTTTTGGAAGATTTTTGATTGTAGACGCCTTAATAATGATGTCTTTTCTTTGTTTTTTGTTGTTTAGCACAACTTTAAGGGGCCTTAGCTTGCCTTCTCCTGGCTTTCCAATTCTAAAACATACATTGATGTCCAAGTCATCTACGCCAATATGCCTGCATAATAGCTTGAAATTTTGGTTGTCCTGAGTTTGTCTAACTTGACTAGATGTACTGTCGCTTTCTCTCAAGTTGAAGACAATTACATTTAAGGCACGGATTTTTTGATCTTCAATTTCTCTCATTTCTTGTCTTACATCCATTTGTAATGAATCTTTGATTTCTTTTTTGATGTCCTCAATTAGGTTTGGTCTAAGTATATCAATGTTTGTTTTTATTTTGAAGTCCATTTGTTCGCCTAGTTCTGTGACTTTATCTTCCACATTGTGTAATCTGAAGTTGGTAGTTTCTTCGATTGATTTTAGTCTTTGAGATAAGCTTGTCATGCATGGGAAGTTTTGTTTACATCCATTACATGTCCATTTGAAGTTTTGGCTAGTGTCTTCTTTGAGTGCTTCTGCTAATCCAGATGAGATGTTGGTACAACTGATGCAATAATTTAACTCACAGACACTACATGCTAGATGGCTTTCTTTCTCTGTAATAGTATTTTCACATTTTGGACAAGTGTTGCTTCCGACTCTTGCTCTTTTAGCGCTCTTATTTCTGGCCATTGGCGTAGAACAAAATGGTGATGCCATGTTTGTTTCTGTTTATCTGTTATCGAAACAGGGATTCCCTATTTCAATATCCGATTGTCTTAATACTTGTTGTTTGTCTAAGATATGTTCTTTATTGCGATTTCTTAGTCCTTATTAGACATGCCGTTTTAGTGGTATCCCTTATTAGTTTCTTTTGATTGCTTGAGGCAAAAACAGGGCTTCCCTGTCTTGAATATTTCTGTAGTAATATTGTTTATTCCTTTATCATTGAGCCATTGTTTGATCTGAATTAACATCTATTTATATTTAGATTTAGATTACAGGGATTCCCTATTATCTATATTGACATCGTTTCATTGAGTAGACATTCCATTTGAGTCTTGGTATTTGTTTTTTGATATAGTTGTATTCCACTGTGACTCTTTTGTCAAGTTGTGAGTTTAAACTTTTTAAACTTTAGAACTTTAGAACAGGGTTTCCCTATTCTAGTTTATAGATTATGAACATTCCTTGTTGGTTAGATAATTATTTAAGTGTTGCCCTTTGCCACTGTAGATTTTAATTTTTTCTGTTATTGTTAGAACAGGGTTTCCCTATTCTTGATTTGGGCGAGTTTGGCTGCATTCCACTTGATTCTTTATTTTCAAAATTTTATGAAGCCATAGCTTGGAAAGGTGAGTTCCTGGGTGGATGCCGTCCAGATAAAGATTTAAATTTTTTGTATATTTCACGTGAGAGTCCGTTTTCTTATTGCTGGATCTTACTATATCCTGAGATAGGTTTGGTGTTCTGATTGAATTTAAGTTGTCAAGTTTTTGATTGAAATAATCTATAAGAGAGAAAAGATCTCTGTCCTGATTTGAGTATTTAGATAGATCACTGCAACCTTTGTGTCTGTTCCATTCTATGATGGAGTAGTATGGGCACTTTAGAAAAATTACTTCAGATTGTCTATTGCATCGTTGGATGTCTGATATTAGATAGCGATATTTGACTATTAGTCTATCTGCTTTTTCGTAGACGTCGCCCTCTAATTCAATGAATTTCCCATTTTTATTTGTGAGTTCACAAGTGCCGAACCAAATCAGGACCAGAGGGTTAGTTGCTAGCCTAATGTTTGTAAGGAATTGCCGACGAAAGCCAAAATCATCGATGGTAGCTCCACTTTTAGATAGGACCCGGATTTCTCCGTAATAATTTTCTGTTATTTCTCTTTGAATAAACCTTCCTTTGCTATCAGAAATTAGAAATGTTTCCAGTGATTTACTAGGCGTAGGCCTGTTACCCTCCTCCACAATCAACTTTCCGATTTCCTTTGTTAGTTTGGACACTGACATCTGTTCAATATGGCGGCCATGGCACGATCCAATTGAAATAGTGGGCGACAAAAGTTTTGTTAAATACAAGTTAAATAAAATGTCTACTTCCCTAAAACTTCATTTTGTTGGTTCTTTATATATTCATCTTCATCTGTGCACATTTATTTAAACTAATTCACTTTTATTAACAGCGATTTTTTTGGATTTCGATTGGAAATAATTCCTCACGAAAATTAAACACGTCTTGAACCGGAAGCAGCGGAAGCAGAGTGGAGGAAATCTATCATATACCCAATGTTAAAGGACTCGTCTTCTGACCCCCTAATCCCGCTCCATTGTCATGTAATTATAAAGTGTACACGGCACTTATAAACTGTCGCTTTCGAATTAGCTGGAAGACAATAACATCCTTGCCGACGAACAAACCGTTTTTAGAAAGAAACGCTCTTGCGAGGATCATGTGTACAGTTTAAACTCCCTTAAAAGAAATAACAGTAATTTATACACAGCAGTTATAGACCTTAAAAAAGCATTTGACTTTGTTAACAGACATATGCTTTTATTAATGGGAGAAGATGGAAACTATATAATTCAATTAAGTCAATATAAACTGACACGACGTACTTTCGGAGTTCTATATCATTGTACGCATTAACAACAAGACAACATAGTGGTTTGCGTGAGAATCCGTTGCAAAACAAGGCGACTGTTTGTCACCAAATTTGTTTTCAGTTTTCATAAATGACCTGGTTAAGGAAGTAAATGACCTTGACATTGGAGTTTTAGTGAATGACAGAAAGATATCTATGCTGCTTTACGCTGACGACATTGCATCATTCAGTGATTCGGAAGAAAATCTACAAACTATGCTTAACGTCCTGCATAACTGGTGTAATTTCATTTTAGGAAAGGGAGGACCCACACAACGTATTTTATATTTCGAGCTTGGGATAACTATTTAGAAACAGTAGTACTATGTGTTATTTTTCACGAGAAAAATAGTTTCTGTTCAAATTGTGACGCACTTGCGAAAGCTGGAGGTAGGGCCCTTGGTGCCATTATATCCAACATTCACGAATTTAAAGAGATCGGCTTCCAAACCTTTGAAAAAACTATATTTTAGCTGTGTTACACCAATTACAGACTATTGTTTATCAGAACAGTACAGAGCAGAAGTTTATTTACAATACAAGCATATATGCTCATTGTGCATAGCATACATAATATACATACATGGTAATGAAAATAGTAATCATTCAATTTATAGTTTTCAAACAAGGTAAATACATTTATTAGTTGATGATTAGGTTATTTAGTTGATTTTCCTTAGATAATGAATCTTGTTTAACCAAGTTAGATACTGATATGTATCTAAGTTGGGAAAACTAGACAAATTATGATTAACATACATGAATGACAGTATATAACTACCATTTTGAAAAATAACAGAACCTTTTTTGAAAATTACTATTTTAGATGGTGAGAGAGTATAATTCAAAAAATAAAATAAAATAATATTTATATGATACAAATCTTATCATATTAGTACATCAGTTATTGGTATTCGACATATATTGGTTTCTTAGCTTAAAAGCATATATACAATAAAGAGCAAGTTTGGTTAGTTTTTATTTTATTTTTAGAACCAATCAGTTTTGTAAATTTGAATACATTTGGTAGATTAAAGTAGTATTTTTCAATGTATTTGTTCCTTATTTGGGTAAACAAAGGACAAGTTATTACAAAGCGGTATTCATCTTCCAAATCGTTTAAAGTACAAAGCTTACATTTCCTATTGTTTCTGTCAATTTGTCTATGTCTACCACTTTCTATCATTAGATTATGGGATGAAAGTCTAGGTTTGGCAATTGATTGTCGAAATGATTTGGTTTCTAATACGTCCAGATACCCTGCTCGAGCGAAATCAGTCTTAAATGATCTGTTAAAATATAGTGAAGGGGATAGTTGGATGCTTGCCTGCCATTGATTGACATATATATCTTTAAATCGTTAGAAAAGTATAGGTATACACCTATTCATTAAAACGGATTTGGGATATAACCAATTGTCAAAAATACCTGACGACTCTAGCAGATGTTTAACCTTATTTGACCAGTTACTAACATCAACGTTTCTCGTTATTTCTCTACGTTGGTAAATAACTATGGTAGATAATATACAGTTAGATTCTTTCGGCCCGTACAGTTTTAACCAATCAATGTGGGGTGTTAAACATTTTCAGTCGCTAGACAATGTACAGAACTGAGCCATACGTGATATTTTAGGTATACACCGATTCGAATCAGTATTGGGGTTAGTCAGTGACACTGGGTGGATCCCTGGTCAATATGCAAGACAATATCATTCGACTATGGAATAAGTTTTTATCTCAGTTTAGATACGGCATTCTACCCATTCGCATAGAAACTGGAAGGTATGTCGGGGAACCATTTTCTGCTGAAATGTTCCCATTATAATGAAATTCGAGATGAATTTCTTTACAATTCCATTCCTTAGTCGACATGCCAGTCAGTAATATAGAAAACATTGTTAAAAAGAAACACACACCAGGTAACCAAATATATTGCAAAAGTTTACTTAAAACGGCGGAATTTCTTATATAACCAGCCTTCATAGACCACCACTGAAATATTTCTATATATTTCTATGATATTTATATGTATATATTCAATGTGTTAGGATTTATTTTCAGGTGACTTATAGGCAAGTTGGGCCGGGTGTGGCGAATTGTATTGTAATTTTGCAAACAAATCGGCAATTTGTGAGTAGATTTTAACACATGAAGTAACACGATCATATACTGATTTAACAATGTTCAAGAATTTACAGCTTAAACCTATCTCGACAAGGTTTACCCACAAAGTGCTGGAGTAATAGTATCAAAACACTTCTCATAAACTATAAAAGCACAATACAAATTACTGTTATTGGATAATGCTATGCAACATAAATCACAATCAAACGTTTTTCGTTTATCTCTAAAACCAAACTGCGTATCAGTAAAAATATTTTCACTACATATATTTAGTCTATTCCTAAGGCATAGTGAAAATAATTTAGCCATATAATGTATTAGCGTTATTGATTGATTGATTGATTGATTGGGGTTTAACGCCGTTTTAAAAAAAATCTCAGTCACATCACGGCGGCCAGATCCCCTACTCATATGTTTCCTGGTTTTCGCACACCAGTACTCCACACAACAATCTTCTCAAGCAACTGTCTGCTTTTCCACATAGACTAAGCCCATTGGTGGAAGACGAATGACGCATGTCGCAATGACTTTTGTCAAATGTCGGAAAGAAAGTTGGCCGAGCCGGGATTCGAACTCACAACCCCTGGATTGACAGTCCGGGACTCGACGTATAAGCGTTATACGTCTATAATTATCAGGATTAGTAGGATTACCTTTTTCATCAATTGGAACAATAGTACAGGTGAGAGAGAAGATAGTTTACAATTGTCATAAACAATGAAAATATAAAATCATTTATTTCCATCACATTTGTTTAATGAAACACACATCCCAAGGCCATTCTTTAGTTGGTATGTTATCTAAAGGTATGTCTCCAAAGCAACTATAAAACGGTTGAAATCCAAACAACTTGAAAAAAGAGGTAATTCTTCCAAACGACATTTTCCCCTGATGATGTTCCATTTCTATCTGCAAAAGCCTAACATTGACATTCGTAAAGAAAGACATTCCTCCCCGAAGAACATGAAGTTCGAATCCCTCAACGTCCATTTTTATAGCTATTGGTTTGTTAGTAAACAAAAGCTCGATATCATTCAGTAATATTGTTTGTATTGTGTGATTGTTTACGGCATTGTTTGTATCATCAGAAATAGAGAAACCCCCGATATTCCTGTCTGCAGGTCTCAGGGATACGTTGGAGTATTTATCAGAAATGGCGTTCCAGATTAAGGTAACATTCTCCGAGAGTCCTCCTAGAGTTAGCGATTTCGCAAGTAGGCGTAGGTTTTCTGTGTTGGCATCAATGGACACAACCCGTTTTCCCGCCTTTGCCGCAGCGAGTGTATAAACCCCGATATTACATCCGACATCTAACACGTGAACGTCAGGGATCTGATCCAAGGTATCTGTGAAGTTTTTCACCAGACCTCTCTCCCACATTCCTGTTGCAAATACATTTCCAGATACCCATCTGTCTATTCGCGGATCATGGATGCAGATCGGTGTAGGAGTACGAAGGTTTAGATTTACACATTCTATGTCTCGAACTTTTTCCGCCATTATCGTAACGTTCACGGTCCGAACACAACTGTCCGCGTTTTAGTTTTAGTGATAACCCGGCAATACACGGATACGTCCCGTAATCAGATACCGGATTATAGACAACATTAATTGGTGCATGAATTTCGTTAACTAGAACGCTGGTGCTTTGTGATGATTTTTTAATTGTACCATTAAATATACTTTTACTTTCAATAGCACTAGAATCTTGCGTCGATATGTTATTTTCACTTTTAGCGGTGTTCACGTGCTTTGAAAGTTCATGATCTTGATAAGTGTTCCTTATTTCTAATACGCGGTGACTGTCTTTGTTGTAATTTCTTAAACTGTTTGTTTTTTCATGGTCTGTGTGAAGACACACCTCATCATTAGCTGTTACTCGTCGTCTGTGTTGGTTAGTTAGGTTGGTTGGCCAAATCACCGCTAGGTATATCGTTAGGCCTACGAGCACAGTCATACAGATTATTAGATATATACGTGTTTTCCTTAAACTCATATTCACAAAAATGCTTAAACTTTTAAATAAAAATCACAAACTCGTTTTAAACTATCTCAATACACCCGCTGGCGATCTAATGGCAATTCGACCCAAGTTTCCAATGTTAAACTGAATAGTGTCCTTTATGTCCACACAACACCTGTTTCTATCACCTGTATTGAAAATTGTGGTTTAAACTAATTCTCACAGCAGATTACATACTGCCTTAGGTAATAAGTCGTATAACGCCTTATGTCAATTAATGCCTGAACAACAGATTATAGAAATAATATCAGGTTACCCGTCCCTACAAATAACAGCCGATATAAGGGTACTTTGCTTCAAGGTTACTCTAATACAACTACACAAGATGTCAAGCTTGTTAAGGTTTATAAATCCTGGTTAGTAAAACAAATAAGCTGTTATATGAATCACTATTTATTCTAAATGCGTTTTCTTTCAGCTATCACTTATTAACATGTACCCGTATGCTACGTTAACAGCGTATTACTGAACAGTTTGAGGACCCGAAAGTCCTTAAAATTAGCGAATATTTGTGAGTATGGAATATATAATCAACTGTGTTAGTGATTCATATTTTAAGCCTATTCCCCTGGTATCCAGCTATTTGTATCATCATGAGTGATTCTATCAAATTACCACATTGGTAAATACTTGCTTTTGATATAAGTACGAACAGTGTTGACAATGATAAGAATGCCCGAATGCACAAGCTGATCATTGTATTCATTACATGCAAATATTATTTTTTACTCCTAAACGTGTCTCATACACCCGTCCATATATGTCTTCTCTGAGTTTCGTTTCGTCCGAGGAGATTTACGAATTGGACTATATTTTTCTTTTTTGACTGCATGTAAATTGTACTACTGTAAATAACCTTTTTGTTTCCCAGTTTTCAAGGACTTTTCGTATGCTTGTGTATATGTTTGTGTGTATGTATGTGTGTATATGTGTGTATATGTATGTGTGGATATATATATGTATATGTATATATATATATATATATATGTGTGTGGATATATATATATATGTGTGTCTATATATATGTATATACAGTGTATATATGTAGGTTTATATGTGTGTGTATATATGTATTTATTTATGTTCTCACTTCTGTAATGTTTATTATGAAATGTACTAACTCTTCAAATATGGAGGAAATAAAGAATATCTATCTGCTAATACCGGGAGGTCGGGGGAGCATTTGAAAATTCACTAATTGAAATGTTAACCCTTTCTTACATACACTAAATCATCTGCAGACAACTTTTAGAATAGCAAGGCCAACATATGAAAAATCATTACCTATGAAAGGTTTATTATTGATAGTATTGAAAATAGTGTAACAAATACAAATACAGACATTGTTCTGCTGCAGATGGGTCAAAATGCAAATACACATGATTAAGGGTTGATCTAGAGAATAATAGCCTTGAGCTATAACGGCTTCTAGTATCTTTTAAGTACCTGTAGTAAAAGTTTCCCGTCCTACAATGTAAATTTGTATCCTTATATTAATTAATTCGTCGGAAACGTCGTTTTTGAATGAGCCAGACAGTGTTTGGCAATTGTGCTAGAGGTCTCATAGTGAAATGAGTTTTTTTTTGGAACTGTAAGATATGAAAAAGAGTTGGCGGGGAAATAGTAAAAACCAGTACAAAGACACAACTTGAGCATAAATGAAGCAAATTCAGTATTATATGACGAAAACATTTTCCATTTTGAGACAAGGGTTCTCCTTTATACACCCGATACACACCCTGGATAATGGTCAAGTACGGTCCTAAGTCTGAGTAAGTATCATTGTACTAAAAAATGAACCAATAAAGAAGAAGAATATTTCATTAGACTTAAACTTACAAAGTTTCTTGTCATTTCAATACAATACTTTAAGCAAATACAAACAAAACCATCCAGGTCAGTTAGAATGAAAGAAAATATCTTCCATTTACTTACTCACATACACATATATAACTATACACTCATACGCATGTGTACACACATATACACATATGTAAACATATACTTATATCAATGCATGAGTCTATACTGCCTTTATCATGTATATTAATGTTGTCCACAATTGAGTTAATAATAGTCAATTAACCTTTGATTCCCCTTCGAAAATGTTCTCGCAAAGAATTATCCCACTTTACTTTATTGCACGAATAATTTTCATTATCACGCGACTGGAGTGTACAACATTTAATATTAAAAGACAGAGGTGCGTGGTCTGACCATTCGCAAAAATGTGTATCTGGAAATTATCTATACAATCAAAATCGTGCTGACTTAAAAAAAACATAGTCAATAACACTACACCTCGAATGGCCAGCTTAGGTAAATGTTCCAACTGACTGATCACGTCCCAGTCTATCATTACCTATACGTAATTTTGTAGATTTACATAGGTCCAATAATTTAAGACCATGGGCGTTGCATACTGAGTGTAGGGAGCTACAAGGAACAGGTACATCTGGGATGTAATCATTACAATCAATAACGCCCACAGTTCGATCACACTGAATATAATCGGACCTCGACCCATTACCCATTCAAATCCCCACATAATAAAACTCTACCCTTAGATTGAAAATCATTAACATCATTTTGTAAAATAGAAAAAACGTCTACATCAATTATATTATAACAATAAAAATACATTAACTTTTTTTTTTAATCTTTATTTCCTCCAATTAAGAAGATTACATTCATAATACAACAATACAGAAACACAATTTGCTACAACTAAAACTACATAGAAAAAAAAATTGATCAAAAACACAAAAGAAGAAGGAAATAGATAGTTACAAGAGCACGTACCTCCAAAGTGCATAAACCATTTAACTGTATATACAATCACCTGACTTACTGCTCAACAAGAAGAATAAAATAGAAGGCTACCACTGGCATAAAAGAGACTTAAAAAAATCATAACGTCAAGTGGCGAACTACGTGAAACTCCGTCAGTGATACAGTTTCGTAAAGCGTTCGGAAAACGCCTACGCAGACGTTTAATATGATGAAAGAGTCCGACAAGAATTGCAGCAGATCTCTGGTGTTTAAGTGGCATGGACGATTTAAGGATTGTCGTCAGTCTATCGCAGACGATGAACGTTGCGTATCACTGCCCGTAGTTTCACGTCGCCACTTGACGTCATGATTTTTTTAAGTCTCTTTTATATACGACGTTGTTGTTTTTACGATATTTCTGTACATGCAATTGTTACACACATTAAAATAACAGGTTATGACGTCGTGACGTAGCCTTAACGGCAGACGAAATTGCGAGTAAAACACACGGCGAGAATTTCTATTTTTGTGTATTTAGGAGCAGACAATACTTGTAATGAGTAACGTAAAATTGGTGTGCCGGGTGGACGTTACTAGGTTTCCATAGAAACGTATTATAGGTATAATATGAATGTAAATGCACTAATTTTACATTTATTTCATTCCATGAAGACCAAATATTGATTAACGTTAATAACAAGTTATTATATCTGTTAAAACAAAACTTATGAGAAAAGTCCACGAACTTCTGAGACACCCCTCGTAGTCATTGCCTTTAAACGATACTACTGAATCGAAAACAGTTCTACCAAACTTGAATAAAATTCTTTGTTAAAAAGAAGTAGTACACGATTTACACTTTGACAGTTGATCAGGATATGTTCCGTAAGACTTGTAACAATATTGTTACAGCCACAAGGTGTGCATTAAGAAAAATCGTTATAAGCTGTATGTGCAATTAGCAGAGCGATAGAAAATCAAGCACGTAACATATCCGGATTGCGTCTAGCGTAATCCCATACCGGACTAAATGTGAATCTTTGTTGTAATTGTCTATATAAGACAAATTCCGATGAAGATGTTGTTATATTCCATTCTCCAACAAAAATATTTGGAATTTTCATATCAATATAATGTTTCCAAATATGTTTACGTAGAATACATACAATATCTGAAACAAATCCGGCGTGGTTACCATTGAAAAAAGAACATAGACGTAATAAGAATAAACGTTTTGTTGCACAGTCCCTCTCTAATCGACAGAGTTGACCAAGAAAGGTGAGTTTTCTCTGCTCTATTACAGCCATGATAGGGAGAGCACAAATAAGACCAAGGACAATATCTGTTCTTGATCTCATCTCTAAAACCTGGAGTTGCTTTAAACATAGTCTGTGCGATCTCTCTATGGACACAATATCCCGATCAGAATTCACATCCGAAAAGAGCTCTTGGGATAACAATTGAGTTGTAAATGTTATAGCTAGTTAAGGGATTAAGACCATTTACATGTAACCCCTCTTTAATGAGTCCAAAGAAAGCACCCCTTTGTTTTCTATCTATTTGTTTAACTGTGAGAGAAGGATTGTTATTTTTATTGCAGATGATACCTAAATGGTTATATTCCTCCTTCTCGCAGATGACATTGTTACCAATAACCCAGGGCCGAGAACTGCGTTTAAATATACGCTCGGATTCATTGAAAGTGACTACGGCACATTTGTCGGGATTGTATTGATATCTCCAGAGACAAGAACAGCTATAACACATGGTTATCATTTCCTGTAAGGCTTTCCCCAACAAAGAGAGAAGGGTCATGCCGTCTGCAAAAGACGGAGCATAAAAATGAGACCATTTAACTTGAAAACCTCATTTGCTGTTAACTAATTTGTCAAGTAGTGAGTTTATATATACCAGGTACAAGAAAGGTGACCAGACCCCGCCTTGTCTGGTACCCTGCAGGACAGGGAACCATTCAGAATAATAACCATTATACATTACACAACTATACATTTTGGAGTGCATTGCAATGACAGTTTTTAAAAGTTTTGGACAAACCCCAATATCATTCAGCTTGTAAAAAAGACCATCGTGCCATACTCAATCAAAAGCTTGACGAGCATCTGAAAAGCACGCAAATAACTTGCATTTCTTCTCTTTACAAAAACTTATACTTTCTTTGAGAATGAAGGATGTCATAGGACTGCCCATGTTTGACTGAAACCATCATGCGGCAAATTGGCTAGCGAAACTTCGTAAGGCATGCACCACGATTTACTCGGTAACTACACTGTAATTTTCGTATCGTATGAGGTTTGTGTCATGCGGCCAATCAAGCAGCTGCATTTCACCTCATAAATTATTCATGAGTACGAGATGTTTACGGCCAATTTGCCCAGGGTATCATATATTTTATGAATAGCCTGGGTACCGAGGATGACTGAAACCAACCCTGGAGAAAGTGTATCGGTTTGTTTATTCACTTTTGTAAACGATGAAGTAAAACTTTCTCATACAATTTAAGAATAGAGGACGAAAGGGTAATAGCCCGATAACTATTAGATTCATTTTTAGCTCGACCTTTCGAAGAAAAGGCTAGCTATACTACTCGCCCCGGCGTCGGGGTCGGCGTTGGTGTCACACCTCGGTTAAGGTAAAGGTTTTTGTACCAATTCCCTTTTTTGTCGAAACCATTATAGATATTGCTTTGAAACTTACAACACTTATCCACCATCATAACCTCTGTCAACAGACAAGAGAACATAACTCCGTCAAGATTTTTGTAAGAATTATGGCCCTTATTTTACTTAGAAATTGGTTAAGTTTTTTGTACCAATTTACTTTTTTTCAAAACCATTACAGATATGGCTTCGAAACTTACAACACACTTAACCATTATTACCTCCAGCAACAAACAAGAGTACATAACTCTGTCAATGTTTTGTAAGAATTATGGCCCTTTTTCGACTTAGAATTTTGGTTAAGTTTATTGTACCAATTTACTTTCTTTCAAAACCACTACAGATATTGCTTTGAAACTTGCAACACTTTTTCACCATCATAAAATCCATCAACAGATAAGAATACATAACTCTGTCAAGGTATGAATTATTGCCCTTTTATTACTTAGAATTTTGGTTAAGTTTTTTCAACCAATTTACTTTATTTCAAAACCATTACAGATATTGCTTTGAAACTTACAACACTTATTCACCAACAAAACTCTGTCAAGATTATTTTAAGAATTATGGCCCTTTTTCGACTTCGAATTTTGGTTAAGTTTTTTGTACCAATTTACTTATTTTCAAAACCATTACAGATATGGCTTCGAAACTTACAACACTTGTTAAACATCATTAACTCCATCAACAGACAAGAGTACATAACTCTGTCAAGATTTTTGTAAGAATTATGGCCTTTTTTACTTAGAATTTTGGTTTTGAAACTTACAACACACTTAACCATTATTACCTCCAGCAACAAACAAGAGTACATAACTCTGTCAATGTTTTGTTAGAATTATGACAATTTTTCGCCTTAGAACTTTGGTTAAGTTTTTCATACCACCCACCTTTTTTTCCAAACCATTTGTGATTTAGTTTATAAACTTACAATACTTATTTATCATCATTACCTCTATCAACAGACAAGGGTTCATAACTCTGTCAAGTTTTGAATTTAGAATTATGGCCCTTTTTCGATTTATTATTTTGGTTGAATTATTCATACCAAATCAAACTTTTTCAAAGTAATTAGAGATATAGCTTTAACACTTACAAAATCTTTTTACCACCATAACCTCCACCAACAGCCAAGAGTGCATAACGTAAAGGTTTTTGTAAGAATTATGAATCTTTTTCGTTTATCACCCAAAATAGTTTTGTTTTATTGGCAAGCACAAAAAAGTCGATCATGCTGTCCTCCGATAGCCCTTGTTTTGTTTACTACGCTTTAATTCTGTAGGAACATAACTATAAGAGTACATTAAGTCAAATAAAAACGTTAAGTAATGTTTTAAACCACCATGAACAAAGTGTTCATTATATACACGGTCAATACCACACATTTTGCCAGTTTTTATTGTAGATAGTGCAGACAGCACCTCATCTTGAGAAATGTGGTCTCCATCAACTACAATAAACTCTTCCTTCATTCTGTTAGTTATATTTGTAATGATGTTATAGTGTGTGGTATCATACGTGTTGCATTCAGTATGAGGGAAGCACAGTGCCAACCCCATTCATAGCAAATTGTTTCAGGGTCTCGAACAACAACTCCCTCAAATTTAACTTCACTGGAAGCATTTGTATGTGCTGTTTTTCTTTTTCTATTAAATAACCTCCAAAATAATGGACTATCTATACCAGATGCATTATCGATAACATCATTCACTTTTTGTAAACAAGTGAACTTTCTCTATTTGACTTTCGAAATACTCGTTTAGCTTCCTTATATTCTCTGTATGTTAAAAATGTATTACCTCTTGGCCTGCCCGAATCAATCCAAGCCCTACGTTTGCATCTCATAACCGCATGTGATTGTCTGTGACTGGTAGACCAATATGGTCTTAAGTATGAGCGGAAATTTGAATGGGGTAGATGATTTGTGGGGACTTTGGTGATATCTGTCGTAATGCACTGGTATAGATTGTCTATAAAACCGAATATATCATTAACTGGTAAATTGTCTACACTGTCTTTAAGACGACGTCTGAGATTAAGCTCATAATTGAGAAATTGTTCTTCGGACACCCTGTGCCATTTAACCGACATATCAAGACATGGTGTAACGTTTTCATAACATATTAATTGAATGTTAAATACTATTGGACGGTGGGATGAGACATTACTACAATTATCGTCCAGAATCATACAATATTTACTGAAATACGATAGCTCATTAGAAACAATGACATGATCTATCAAAGATGAAGAGCTTTTATCATACGAAACATAGCTCGAGTCTGCACCGGAACACATTTGTGAAGTTGTTATATTAAACAGATTAAAAACAGATGTTAATTCGCACAATGCGAACCCTCTCCCGTCAATAGGCTTAATAAAGGTTACCGTTCAAATGCGCATTAAAATCGCCCATCAATTTAAAAATTAAAGCACTTGTAACCTTGAATGTCTATATAGAAGAACGTTGTGACCAGCTCTCAAAAAGGAATATAATGTCATGAGCGCACAGTTTATTTACAAAGTCTTTGTCTTCGAGTTTATTACGGATGAGTCCATTGATATTCCAAGATAGGACGCTAAGCTCCGCCTCCTCGGAATCCTATTGTTTAGTTACTGGTTTCCCATCTATATAAAGAGTGTCATAGCTAAGCTACAACTTTCTACCCTCACGTATAGCCTGTTTCATGTTTGGCACTAGCGAACGCCTACAATCAGCTATTTCTATCGGAAATTGTTCGTATACGCAATGATCCGAGCCTTTCAGAACCGATTTTGCCCGTCTCACAATTTCACGGTCTTTGAAGTAGGAAAACTCCGCCACTAAGTTTCTTACCTCCGATTCTCCGCGTCGATTTCCCCCCTATCCTATGGACTCGTTCCAGTTTAAGATTATTCACGTAGTCCTGCGCTTAAGCTTCTCTACCATGAAGCGACGTGTCTTGACCTCCGTTTGCTCGGGTTTCTCGTGCTCCTCTTCAACTATGTTTGAAAATATCAAATTTTTACGCATTGACTGGGATTGGACATATAATAAAGAGTCCTTCGTATATGCATCGTCAGCCTTTAAACGTTGTATTTCCTCATTGGCTGCCCCGAGAGAGGATTCTAATGATTGCACGCGCCCACTGACCTTTGACACGGTCACATTACAAGATTTCAAACTTTCCTGCACACACTTCCAAATATTGCTTATCTCAGCTTCAATTTGACTGACCTTTTGTTCAGGGGTGTCCAGATTATCAACCAGCGGGATTTTCCTGTCCATTCCCTTCAACAATTTCATAACATCCTAAATCGACGGTCCCAATGACCCCGATGACCCCGCTTCAACACAAATGTCCGTCCTCCCTTCTGCATTTCTACTCGAATCAATATTATCACTAACTTTTGAGTTTGGGCTTATTTCATTGCTTTGACTATTCTCGTCCTCGAATACTGAGTTATCCATCGTTACAATAGTTTCGTCAAAAAGCACAGAGTTTGCAATACGTATTGAGTCACCAACACTATCTGACACGAGCGTCGGTGAGCCGCCATTACGTGCAATTTTCAATTGTACCCTCACTACTGTTTTACGTTTTCCTATTCCCTTTGACTTCCCCATATAGACGGTATTTCACAGAACGTTAACAAAAATAATCCATGTAACCTTGCACCATATTATGACTTAGCATGATGAATTTTAATCCAAATAATTATGTTTTTACCGGAGTCGATATACCCATGACATTCCACACTGACCCACGTGACAATCTTCATTAGATTAGAAGACAGACATTGTACAAATGTAATGTAAAGCATTCAATCATTTAACATATAGTTTATAGTTTATTCAAAATATCACCAGAAGGTCATAGACCTATGTGGTAAGTAAAGCATACAACAGTGAAACATACAAAATAATGGTATATACAATTCATTACATATACACGCTTGTTTAGATGTACTTAAATACAAACATACTTGTATGCAAGCAAGACCCGAGATGCAAACTGAATTTAAATATAATGACATATTCTAACAAATTTTTAAATATCAACCGTTATGATAAGACACTTTATATGTCACAATGTAGTTATGTGTACAATATTTTTAATAAAGAATAATGTATTTACTAGATAAATTTCTTCGACTTTATATCTGAAGTAAGACTGTAAGCTATTGTAAATTTGATTAAATAACCTTGATAGTTTGGTATCAAACTAAAGGTATATAATGGTAATTTTGCATGAAAAGCATTGCATAAAAGGGTCGTAATGCATAGATTTGAATAAATATAAATATTAACTGGCTTATAAAGTGTGTCTAGTACACAAACATAATACATGTAGTATACAATTATTAACATTTTAGTTTGATATTAACAATATCTACCATTTCCCTGATACCGACGGCTTTTGACAATTAACGCTCTGCATCAGACGACTTTGGTTCTCACTATTTTATTTTGTTGTTTTCTTGTTTGTTCCGACTTTAAAAACATAGTATCAGGTCATCACGTTTAACGAAAAAACAAAATATAGAGATATTACACCCATTTAGACCAATCTTCTCCGAAACGAAAAGACAAGTTTGTCATTAGGTGTTCTTATACATGCAATGCAAACTTATGATTATAGAATTTATAATTTAATAATTAATCTGTTTAAATTTACACTAACATTCATCGCATTTTTATACGCCCGTTTTACAATGGCACTGTAGTGGCGATCGTATGGAAAATCCTGCAAAGTAACAAGCAGTATATCGGTGTAGGGCTTGCGCTGTTCAATAATAGTGCACTCTGGTGCGGATCAATTTGAGAATGTATCAACCCTGCATCTTTTGACAGTAGAATAATGTTAGATTGCCAGAATGTTGTCTTGGTGATTGTTTAGTTACGTTCTGAAACTGGTCATGATGTGTTCAAAATTAGGCCATTCCAAATTTATGAAAAATCTAGTTGGTACTCGATAGACTAGCTACCGTTTTAGCTCATTAGAATGGCTATTGGTAATCTAAATTGTTCGGGTAATCACATGTTCATCACCAGGTCGCTAGGCCATATTAAGATAAAATATGGTGTACACTTTAGAAATGACAAAATTATCAAGAAAGGAGAGAACACAGTATCCATTAGTTTGGTGTTTGTTTCAATGATGTCCGATATTAAACAGGTCTGTTTAATTTAGTCCCTTCACATTGCATGATTGAGGGTTGTCAGAGACATATAAAAACACAGTGTATTTATATGTCTCTGCGGTTGTTAAACTGCTTCGAAAAATTTGAGTGCAATAACAAACACAAAACATGCACAAAAAGCACAATTTCACTATTTGCCAAACTGTTCAATTTATAAAAATATAGGCATATATTATAATGCTCGATCTCCAAACTAAATAAGGCTACACTTTCAGCATTGATTGCTAATTGACTCTAGAACGTGCATACATAACGTGTGTGTCTTATCATCTAGACGCTTTCATATATTTAAACAACTACAAAATGAAGCGTTTATAATATTGAGATTTAAGAACACCTGTCTCGAGAGCTATTTATAGAACCTTTTGGAATTTCCAGATTTGAGTATCATCCGAGTTATTTGCCGTTATTTGCAAGGCAGAATGCGCAATGATATTTATTATCTGCCAAATCATGATGAAGATAATATTTACATATTTTAACTCTATGTAGATAATGTCTCGATAAAACTCAAATATTAGTAACAATCCGGTACCAAAGTAGCACTGACATAATTATTATTAATCGCGTATCTGCATCAATGATGGAACTATAACGGATGTGAGTAAATTAGTTTGCAGTAAGGAAAATAAATATCAACCGTTTTTTTAAAACCGACTATGTAAATATTGTTCGTTGTTGTTGTTTCTGTTAGCATTGTGGCGATTGTCAAACCAATCGCCACACAAACGGATCGTATTATAGTTTTAGATGCGGCGTACGGCTGGCGGGCGGGCGGCGTCCAGTATGTTGTCAGTTCAATAACTTTAGAAGCCTTTGTCCAATCATCACCAAATTTTGTCAGAATATGTATTGGCATAATATCTCGGATAAGTTTGATAACAAGCCATATCGCTGTATTCAATCGAGAGTTATCGCTCTTTAATTATAGAAATTACCTAAAATTGGTCTTGTCAGCTCAATAACTTTAGGAGCCTTTATTCAATCATCACCAAATTTGGCCGGAATGAGTATTGGCGTAATATCTCGGACAAGTTCGATAACTAGCATTATTGCTCCAGTCGATAGTGAGTTATTGCCCTTTAATTTTAGAAATTACTTAAAATTGGTCTTGTCAGCTAAATCACTTGTGAAGCCTTTATCCGATCATCACCAAATTTAGACAATATGTTGATGGGCAGAATATCTTGGTCAGGTTTGATAACTTTCAACGTTATCTTAGTCACTACACAATTATGTCCCTCGAAATGGCCAAAACTGTACTAACAGTGTCCGCTCTCTACGTATGGCTGACGTACAACCAATTATCATTATACTTGGTCTCAAAAGAACAGGACGAGCGTATTTTGTGACATTTGGCGCTCTTGTTCAATATACATACCTAAATTTGGTATTTCTTTCTTGTTTTCAGATTTAAGGAGCTGCACTAATTTAAACATGTTTGGTCTTTCCCTACAATATTTACGAATACATTTTTGTCTTAGATCAGTATAAATGTTGCATTCCAAAATGAAATGAAATTCATCTTCTATCAAATCTTTCACAAATTGGCTTACTAATTGGTTTTGCTCATCTTCCTGTTTCAATAGCTAATCTATGGAATGAAGTACGTAAACGCGAAAGAAAATTTCGATATTTATTTATAGTTAGCGTAACTTAATAAGGCTGAACACGGAAATCACAAATTGATCTGTAAAATAGTGATCTACTTGAAACATTTAATCTACTATGCTAGTCTTTAATGTATTAATCTTTGATTCTTTGTTTAACCTTTTTATAAACATCTTAACATCTCCTATACTTTGATAAAGCCAGGCGTCTCCAAAACCAAGATTATAAAGAGCATTTCTAATTAATGAACACCAGTTTATCCTATTCATCAATATTTCGCAATCATTCTTTATCATTAGATAGATTTTCTTGAAATATTTATTTTCACCTGAATGTAATATTTTAATCCAATATTTTATAATATTAAATAATCTGTACTTTTGTAAACACATTCTACCCATTTCACCATAAATAAAATCATTTTGCGTCGATTTTTTAACATTCAGTAGTCTTTTACAATATTGTATATGTACTCTTTCCACTGCCATGCCATGATTAAAACCACAAACTTCACTGCCGTTGTTTAATATTGGTAATACTAATTTTTCAAATAATTCTAATTCATGAGGAACCGACAGATTGGTAAATTTACATAAATATTAATCATGTAATATGACACTGTGCCACTGATACAGCTGTACGCAGAATTAATTCGATTGACCCAGTTGTAAAAACCAGAGATAAAAACCATTTTAAATGAAAAACTATGAAAAGCATGTGATCGAAAGGCCGTACATAGACGTGCATCTCATAACTTATGATGAAAGGTTTTGGTTTTCGTCACTTTCAGCAATGATCCAATAATAAACCTTTTTGTTGAAATTAACTGAAAGTACTGGCGGCCTGGGTGTTGCAGGAAGGTTGAAGAAGTGAGGAAAATGCGAAAGGAAGTAACAATTGCAGCATATGTTTATGTTTCAATAAGTCGAAAGATCATATCAAAAATAGTAAGTATTATGAAACTGGCAATTGGACAACCGGAGGACCTAGTTGGCCCTATATCGCTCACCTGAGTGCAAGAGCTCACACGTGTACACATTTAAGACATGAAGGATCAAAGGAAAGCTTGACAGCAGGTTTATGCATAAACATTTTGTTTTTGCTTAATTATATTGAGAATTATGTCAATGTTAAATCAACTTCAATCAAGCAGTTTTTGTGTGTTTTACAAATTGCACCTACTCGACCAAACTTGGTGGAGGTTCAGAGAGGTTCAGTTAAGGAACATTTTGAAATCCGGCTGGGTCATTAGTTTATGACAAGACGAATTAAATAGTTTTTCGGTGCAGGTGATCTAAAGAAACTTAGGTTACAGTTCCACAAAAACACTATTATATTGAATACATAATTTCTTGTTTTAGGATGACCACAGTTGTGGTCGAAACTGATAAGTTCAATTTAGCGTAGTATTAGGTAAACAAGAAAATATGTATGCAATTGGATAATGAACACATTAAAGATATACACCATTACTAACAACTAGTTACAAAACAGGGTGAATGAAAGAAAGATAAGAAGTTTCACAAAGAGCAATATGCTGCACGCCATAAGCATGTCTTACTCCTACACATTGAAAGCATTAATTCATCATGTATAAGTTATGGATTGATTGGGTCCAATTTTACGGACAGAGTGGAGGAAATGAATGAAAGTGCAGAAAAAGAAGAGCATTCTGAACCATTAGTAGACTATTTTTAATAGTATGCTTGTAAGGGATTGAGAAAATCTGTATTTGTGGAGTACAGGGTTATGTTGCATTTGTGTGAAAAATACACCATGGTCATCTAGTCCCCATGAACTATTATATTGCTTTAACGAATGACCTAGTTTAAGCATATTCGACAATTTTGAACAAGGTCCAAAGTACATGAGAAACAAATAGTATGACAAAGTTTCATGCTGCTTAAATATAAATTTAAAAGTCTGCACCAATGCAATAAACTGAACTGGTAATGATGTTGAAAAAAAAGGTTTTTGAAAGAAAATAATTATCTTAACAATCGAGAAAGTGTTTGATGATGTCTCTACTGAACATAACAAAAAAGAAAATTATTGATTACAATAAACAGCACATAGTGAACGCATTAATACAAGTGAAGCACATGAGAGTTTTAGGCGCTTTTTTGTCATGCCCAGATATGTTAAAAAAGATATAACATTTTATCTACCTGGCATTGAAAAAAAAATGCCCGTTTTCAATTCACATCTGTGTAATGTAATCATTTTCCCCATATTGCGTGAAATCTGGTGTTAGGATCCGAGGAAACTGCGATGCTACATTTGTGTATTTTTATGATAAATAAAATGATTTATGTCATTGCGGTGAATCAAATTTTAATATATTAAATAAAAGTATTTAGTCATCGTGGCGTGTGAAGAGTCTAGTAAGAAAACGATGTCCTCTCTAACGTCACTTCAGACATGAAAGCAATCAACACATTTCTCTCTAAACTATTTGTACCATAGGCAATCAGCGAGCGAGCTGCTATCACGCGTCAGTGTGTGGAGCCTATTTGTAATCGACGGAGTTCCTTTGTTTATCAAAGCTAACCACCTCCGTCATTTCCTCCACCGCTGATCCAAATATAATTCCCTTTATTTCTTACTAAGTCCGACAATGCGGCCGCGCTCTATGATTGGTAGTTGGTTTATTTTCACACTATCTCCTTCGTCGCTATTTTTTCCGGAAATGTTCTTAAATGTCTTTGTCTATTTATAACATGTATATTGTAATGTCAAATAAAAGAAAATATATAAACACAACACCGATGAGTGAAATGGCGAAAATATGGTTTTAAACTAAAAAAAAATTTTTTTATTTAAATTGAAATCGACAACGCCCGTAAATATTCGTACTTTTCCGTTTCAATTCGGGAAGAATATGATATTGCAGATTATAAAAAAAATGTAAAATGCGAAACATAATGGTAAAATCAGGCATGATGATTTGTTTCACAATGGAAAATGACTCCATTTACACTGAATTGGACAATCTCCGTACATACTCGAACATAGTCGTACATTTCCGATCCACTTCGCGAAGATAATAATAACCTTACATATTTTATCTATCGGCGCATTAATTTCTAAGCATTTGCTAAACTTATATTGGAGTTCTCACGCCTTAAGTCTTTCACTGATGTTCCAACAACATTCTAATTATCTTTTTTGGGCGATCTTAACATTTTAAATGTGGTTGTGTTGAATCCATGATGAACCATTTTAATAATAAATGCAAAATCAATTTAAATATATGATAGAAAATAAATATCATTATCAAAGAATAGAGAGTCTTCCTAGGTATTATTACGACTGGCCAAATATAAATAAATTTCAAATGTTTATGAAATCAGAGCAGAGATCTATTTCATGCAAATTGTCCAAAACTAAGCGAATCTTAAAAGGGATGGTGAAACTTAATTTTATCATGCTTTTCTCTTATGTGAAATTGTAGTATATATATATTGTACTATATACTCCAAAGGTATTGTCAATTTTGGCGACAACATGTATTTGCCGCAATGGTAGCACTGCTCATTTTAAACCTGATCTACATCCTTGCTAAGACAGATATGTTCGCGAACTAGCATCAAACTAGAGAAATTCAAATACCTTTACAGCATGTTATAAGGACATGCACTAGAAACACCTTTGCTGATTAGCACTTGCCTGTCTGCTCTATAGTCGTCGGTTTTGCCTTTTCTAAGAAACATAATTAAATGATTAGAACGTACATCGATGTCAGAGTATTTCAATTCACTCAATTTATTAGATCTAAGAAAAACCCGAATATCCTATCAAAATAATCGTTAAATCTGTAAGAACTAAAACATCATTGCAAGTAAAATACATATTACATAACTCGATAAGCTGTTCAGAAGTGAACGTCTTTTTTGGTGACTGTCGTGGAATCTCTACCTCTATTGCATTCAATCAGTCGGCTCACTGTCGATGGAACAGTTGGATCTGGGATTTCGTTCACCTGATGTAACCATGTGATGGCATAAACCGCCGAGGAAATAACACCATATGATTTACCCGGATCAATTAGATTCGATATATACCAGGCAACACAAATATTATGGGCATGCCTCTTTGGTAAATGTTTAGCATCACAGAAATCATCAAACGCTTTTATCTGGTAAAAGTACTTTTTCACAGTGGAGTCTACCCGCGATCCTTAAATCTAATCAGCCATTTTGTCGATACATGTATTCTCATCCTGTACACTTACGCTCCTTCAAATGTTCTCTTCAATGAATTGTTATTAGTCGCCGGGCAGAAGACCGCGACTTCTATTTTTAATAGGTTTTCGGAAATCACATGGGAGGGGGGATTATTATTAGAAAGAAACACATTTAGATGTCTTGAACATATTACAATTGTGTTTGTTTAAAAACACTAAGTAATGACACATCTAAAATGAAATAAATATTCCGATGTTTTAGGTATTTTCAGTTTCTTTATTTTGACTCGCATTTATGATTTTTTGTTTCATTTACGAAGACAAAACAGTCCCTATTAGCTAGACTGGTAGACTTTATTTTACACTATATACTACATGTACTCAAAAGGCGATAACTACAAACCTTTACGTCGCAGTCTAATTTGTTTACATACGCGCACCTGCTTGAAACGTGACTCGCGAATACCAACTGCGTAGATCAATCTCCTTTGCAGAGAGCCGTCTCTTTACACTCACTTACAAATAGTAAATCGTAGGTGATTTAAAATGTTTATTTGGTTCGAAACAAATGAAGAAAAGAACAAACCGAGATAAAGTTTTAATAGAAAAATAAAGAGAGTTTCAAGAACGACACCTCTGCGAATAAGAAAGAATCGGGTCTTTCGTACAAAATTAGTTCGTCCTTGACAATTTTAAATGTGTCATTTAATTCCCTAAAGGCATATTGCTTCCGATCTGCATATTGTTATGCACCATTGACACAAGGGCGCTCATCATAATATAATTTTAAAACATGAGTAGTTTGTTATTTTCGTTATCAAAAAGGAAGGAAAGAATTAAAATAAATTAACATGTTGTAGGGCTCAGTTTATGTTCGAAATTAAGTTTAAATTATACAACAATTTCAATGAGCTTTAACTGTTTAGTTGATATTATATTTCGAAGGTGGTCTAATTTATAAATATTGGACTACATTTCAACATTTGTTAAAGTATGATATAATTAGGATGCCAAGCTAATATCATTTTGAGAAAAAGAGAAAACTCATGTCTTCAGCGATTTAACTCTTAACTCATTGTTTTAAAAGTAGATTGCTGCAAAGGTGTCCACTGTTGACTTTAATAGAGGAAAGATAAAATGACGTGCTATTGCATGCAAATCCTAAATTGTCTGTTTTGTGGTTTTATTGAAAAATAATAAAATTCAAATATTCTGACAAACATCTTGAAAAGTGTATGTGGAATTCACAAATCTTATAATTATTCCTTAATGAAAGCACTGTATACATACTAAGACTAATGATTGGCAAGATTTCTCATTTCCATTACTGTTTATGATCAATAATTAGTTGGTTGTGTGTATGGTCAACCTACTTTGGAATGGAGATTGATCATAAACAATGAAAGGCTTCAATTATCATTCACTTCGTTGACAAAACAATGCAAGTTATGATACATTTTCACTTGACCCACCCCTGATGTTCCAATATGCCCCTCAGTTGATAACTGTTTATTCAACTACTATAATGTTAGTGTTATGCATAAAATTCTGCACTATGGATATCCGGCGACATTGATGCGCTGCATCAACTTTCTCTTGTACCAATACCTGTTAAAGAAAATTACGATAAGTACCTTTCATCTTTACTAACCAGTTGTTGACTCCTTGCCAATCTTGATCGAAACAATTCACGGGCTTCTACGCCAGGCCCCCACCATTTGGAGTTCAATCTTCTGCATTTGTTATTCAAATTTGACACAAACATGTCAACGTCATGCGGACCCCATTTTACATCTTGATCTAAATGTCTGTTTTATGCATCTGCTTTTGAATTATAAACCCTTAAAATCCATTCTGGTACGTAAGTTATCTTTGCACTTTGACATAATTCATTAATATATAGTGTATACTGCTCAATGTTACTACCGGATGTAAACATGGGGTAGTGGTTGAGGTCCCATCCAGAGCTGTTCACCAAAGGTCTCAAGGCTTACAAAGTCTTTCCCATAAAAAGCAAGCTGTGGAGGACAAGGCGGAGGAGCTGGATGTAGAGTATTCAGCCCTGTTACGCACGTGGTACCGAGAGTATACATACAAAGATCGGCAAGTTGACGTCTACAAAGTCTGGGTCGCCCACCAAGGAGTCCACAGAGAGGGACATCTTCATCATGTCTAACTTTGCCTTTCTCAAGCAGCACATCTCCCGGTGCGGGGTCAAAACGCCATAAGGGGTGAGTATTAAAATGTAAAAACAAAATAGTAATAGTACATTAACATTTTATTTATTACAAAGTTTCAAAGTTTATTAGCAAAGAAAAGACAGAACTGTCCATCATGCAAATACAAACTAAACAAGTAACATATATACATAAGTATGCTATAGATATAAATCTTTCCGGTTTCCTAGTCAAACTGTTGTGTACTAGATATGGAGAAAAACGATTAAAGGATGATTTCATTTACGTGTATTTAGGAAGTGACTAAATTATGCATATAAAGGAGAGTTCATAATATCTTTTAATTCATAATATTCATCAGTAATTTAAAAAAAGAAAATATAATGCACTTGTCTGTTTTCTTTTATTTTAAAGATGTATATCTATGCATTTATTATACCCCCGATAAACGAAGTTTAGAGGCGGTATATTGAAGTCACCCTGTGGTTGGTCGGTCGGTCGGTTGGTTGGTCCGTTGCGATTTTCCTTGTCCGGAGCATAACTTTAAAACCAATTATTGGAATTTAATAAAACTTCATACGATGATATAATACATTGAGAGGAAGTGCGGTATACGGGAACCATAACTCTACTTTACCTCATTACAGAGTTATTACCCTTTGTTACTTTTTCTTGTTCGGAGAATTACTTTATAACTAATAAATGGAATCCAATAAAACTTCATACACTCGTAGAGCACAATGAGAGGAGGTGCAGTGTATAAGAACCATAACTCTATTTTAGGTTATTATAGACGTATTGCCCTTTGTCACATTTTCTTGTTCGTAGAATAATTTTCATCGCCCTTTCTTACTTTTTTCTTGTCCGGAGATTATCTTTAAAACTACAAATTGGAATTTAATGTGGGGTTTCTTAATATTCCGCTACCTTTCCTTTCAGGGCGACGTTCGGGGGTATTAGTCACATAGAGTAACATTTCTCCTTTTTTTTATATATAAATAATGTTTACAATCAATGCGTGCGCGCGCGCGTGTGAGTGGGTGTGTGTTGGCGTGCATTCATGAATGCGTGTGTGTGGAAATGTTTGTGACCGTATGAGTGTTTGGATAAATACGTTATTGATAATTCAAATATTAATTAATCAACTCATCGATTAATTAATCGAATGAAATACTTAACAATTAACATTGTAAATTGCAAAGCATTCATCTTTTTATATGCAAAAACATACACAATACACATAAATATCAACGTAAATGAATACACATTTAAAAGGGAAGAAAACACCAGAACATAACTATCTGCATTATATTGTATTGGAGATAGAGTTTAAGATTAATTTTGATAATATCATTTGTAAAGAGTATTTATTCTTTTGTGAAAGCTTTTTTGGGATGAAAATACCTAATTTATTAATTGTTTTAGGTTTCGTAGTTGTTAATAGTTCTATAAATATGGGGATATTATACCATGCCGGATCGCCCAGGATCAACACGGTGCAACTACGGACCCTCCCGGAGCCAACACGGTCGCTATACGGACCGTCCCGGACTATCCCGGACTGAAAAAACATCCCGGACGGTCCCGGATGACCATATCAATTTTAAACAGTTAGTGTCCCGGACCATGACGGACCATCCCGGACCCAACACGGATCTGACCCCGGTTCGGCCAAATTTTAGTCCGGGAGGTTTGTGGGAATTGCTTGCGAATTTCTACCGATCATTGTGAATGTATACGAATCCATTATAAGAATTTCTTGCGATATTTTTTTACGAATGTTGCGAGTGCTTGCGAGCACCTTGGCTAAGTTCACGACGAACCCGAGTTCCGACTAGAGTTATCCGGGTTCCTCATGAACGGCAATAGTTTTAACTCTAGTGACGTCATATGACATTCTGACCCCGACTATTTACAACCCTGCTTCGAAGAGTTCAAATATGGCGGAGGGTAACTAGTTAAACACAAAGTGTATTTAAACAATAAATACTGCACTTTCAGTAATGTGTATTATTTGATACATAATTTTTCTATCTTCGTTCTGTTTTCTTTTTATGTACACATTGATGCTATACGTTGAATACCACATGTTCCTATTTTGTTATTACTTTTATCAAAGAGAATATTTATGAATTTGCTTAAGTAAGTGAGTTGGATAAATTATGTTGATTTAAGCAATGCTTTGAATTTACATTTGTTAGGTGTATTAATTTAAACGGAGTATCTCCTGCCACGTACGTGGTAGGAGACAGCTTTTATCTGATGGTCTCCTGCCACGTACGATTATCGATTGCATTTAAAAAACGAATGGATCGAGATAATACGTTATATTATAAATAAGATTATCGAATATCGATTAAATGTATAAAATATACAATACAACATAACAGTACAAAGCCACCCCGAAATTGAGTTATAAGAGATGAGGAATTGATAAAAACATAATTTCCTACATTGCATTAAAACGGTGCACATAAATATAAATATATACATATACACATATTATAGACTACATGTATAAGTATTTGCTTAATCACAGACGATTCCGAAATATCAATATAGAATATATACTGTGTCGATGTTTTGTAATACTATTTAGTTTAATACGGTATCTTGATATATATTTTTTTCATGAAGTAAAGTGAAATTCATCTGCCACTTAGCTTAATAACCTTATTTTGTTGTTGTTATTGAACTGAAATACTGTTGAAACAAAAGTGATATACATCTGCAGGTAAGCGTGTTTATTTTGATTGAGATTGAAATACTGTTGAAACAACTAGTAAGAAATTGATTGAACTGAGTTACTAATGTAATTAGTATTTATCATTCCCTTTCCAGACTGTGGTTCTTCATGTTGGAACTAACCGTATACCAAATTGTTCGTCGGTTCGATACGTTGTTGTCTGCTATCCGGGAGCAAACTCCCCCGGATATGTGTTTTTGCTTAATACGGTTTAAATAATGTGATTTAGTCTTGATTCTAGAAAATGTTGGCTTTTTAAAAAAAAATCATGTGGGGGTTCATTAAATTTACAGAAATTACAGTAGATATGTTATTTTTACTTTTAGCGGTGTTCACATGGTTCGATAGTTCATCATCTTGATTAGTGTCCCTTATTTCTAATACGCGTTGACTGTCTTTGTCGTATTTTCTTACATTGTTTGCTTTTTCTAGGTCTTTGTGAACACGCACCCCACCATTAGCTGTTACTCGTTGTCTGTGTTGTTGAGTTAGGTTGGTAGGCCAAATCGCCGCCAGGTATATCGTTAGGCCTACGAGCACACTCATACAGATTATTAGATATATACGTTTCTTCATTAAAAATGTTAATTTTTTATCAAAATTGTAGTTTTATAAATAAAAAACTTACCTAATATTACTACAAGAGAAAGTTGATGCAACGCATCAATGTCGCCGGATATCCATAGTGCAGTTATGCATAACACTAACATTATAGTAGTTGAATAAACAGTTATCAACTGAGGGGCATATTGGAACATCAGGGGTGGGGTCAAATGAAAATGTATCATAACTTGCATTGTTTTGTCAACGAAGTGAATGATAATTGAAGCCTTTCATTGTTTATGATCAATCTCCATTCCAAAGTAGGTTGACCATACACACAACCAACTAATTATTGATCATAAACAGTAATGGAAATGAGTAATCTTGCCAATCATTAGTCTTAGTATGTATACAGTGCTTTCATTTAGGAATAATTATAAGATTTGTGAATTCCACATACACTTTTCAATATGTTTGTCAGAATATTTGAATTTTATTATTTTTCAATAAAACCACAAAACAGACAATTTAAAATTTGCATGCAATAGCACGTCATTTTACCTTTCCCCTTTTAAAGTCAACAGTGGACACCTTTGCAGCAATCTACGTTTAAAACAATGAGATAAGGGTTAAATCGATGAAGACATGAGTTTTCTCTTTTTCTCAAAATGATATTAGCTTGGCATCCTAATTATATCATACTTTAACAAATGTAGAAATGTAGTCCAATATTTATAAATTAGACCACCTTCGAAATATAATATCAACTAAACAGTTAAATCTCATTGAAATTGTTGTATAATTTAAACTTAATTTCGAACATAAACTTAGCCCTACAACATGTTAATTTATTTTAATTCTTTCCTTCCTTTTTTATAATGAAAATAACAAACTACTCATGTTTTAAAATTATATTACGATGAGCGCCCTTGTGTCAATGATGCATAACAATATGCAGATCGGAAGCAATATGCCTTTAGGGAATTAAATGATACATTTAAAATTGTCAAGGACGAAATCATTTTGTACGAAAGACCCGATTCTTTCTTATTCGCAGAGGTGTCGGTCTTGAAACTCTCTTTATAGGCAGAGAGTGTTCGTTCAAAGTCATTTTTCCATTAAAACCAGTTTTATCTCGGTTTGTTCTTTTCTTCATTTGTTTCGAACCAAATAAACATTTTAAATCACCTATAATTTACTATTTGTAAGTGAGTGTAAAGAGACGGCTCTCTGCAAAGAAGATTGATCTACGCAGTTGTTATTCGCGAGTCACGCAGGTGCGCGTAAGTAAACAAATTAGACTGCGACGTAAAGGTTTGTAGTTATCGCCTTTTGATTACATGTAGTATATAGTGTAAAATAAAGTTTACCAGTCTAGCTAATAGGGACTGTTTTGTCTTCGTAAATAAAACAGAAAAACATAAATGCGAGTCAAAATAAAGAAACTGAAAATACCTAAAACATCGGAATATTTATTTCATTTTAGATGTGTCATTACTTAGTGTTTTTAAACAAACACAATTGTAATATGTTCAAGACATCTAATTGTGTTTCTTTCTAATAATAATCCCCCCTCCCATGTGATTTCAGAAAACCTATTAAAAATAGAAGTCGCGGGCTTCTGCCCGGCGACTAATTAGGATTTCCTTTTCCGAGCCCGCGTTTTAGACTATACCCGTAACGGAAGTATAGTCGATTCTTATGCGCATCCCGTATACTTCCTTGTAGGCCAAATGCTAATTTGTCTTCCTTAGGTAAGTATTAGGTAAGTATTTTATTTATAAAACTACAATTTTAATAATTTCATAAAATACTTACCTAATATTACTATTAGGATTTATTGGATTATCCAGTAGTACCATCTGGTTATGAATAATTTATAACTCTAGAATAGTAGAAACATACCTTGTAAGTACGAAATCACCATTTTAACCATTACTGCAATTTCATCCCTCCTATATACATGTAAACATTTGCATACTAAAGTACTTCCTTGTTCTTTCTAAAATCCCACTAAAAATCATCTAAATAGGTCTTTAACTGGCAGCCCGCCGATTTAGTATTCCATGTATGAAATAAAATCCAGACATAAAGAAATCAACATTCACGGCTTTTGAATAATGTCTAGTAAACGTGGTCTCTCTTGACCACTCAGCAGCCTCCATAACCTGCTGTAAAAATGCTCCTTAAAACAAAGCCCATGAAGGACCAATACTTCGTGTAGAATGTCCTGTAACTCTTCCACTAGACTTGTTTAACTGTTTATAACAGAACTTTATTAAATTAACTAACCATCTAGAAATAGTCACTGATGTAACTGGTTTATGTGGTCTATTCACTGCAAGAACTAATTTCAGAACACCATTTCCACTTGTTGACTTACGGAACTTCTCCGTTTCTTTCAAATAGACATTTGCAACGTGAAACGACTAGCGTGGGGAAGCGAGAAGCGAGGACGTGAAGCGAGTAAATTCGAGGGGTCGTTTCAACAGTATAAGTGCATGCCGTATTGGAAGGAAAATATAAATGCCATAATTTGCTTTGTTTTTGTAACAATTGTTACAGGATCTTATAAATCTATCTGTGTGTATTATCGACTCTAACTGGTTAAAATGTAAATTGTAACTTGAAGTCATTATCAATGAAAATGGATTTTTATACCCCCAAAAAACAAAGTTTTGGGGGGGTATATAGGAGTCACTGTGTCGGTCGGTCGGTCGGTCGGTCGGTATGTCGGTCGGTCGGTCGGTCGGTCGGTCGGAAGCCATATTTTGTCCGGACCATATCTTAACAATGCAACATAGGATTTGAACGAAACTTCATAGGATGATACAACACATTGAGAGGAAGTGCGGTGTACAGGAACCATAACTCTATTTTATCTAAATACAAAGTTATTGCCCTTTGTTACTTTTTCTTATTCGTAGAGTCTTGTCCGGAGCATAACTTTAAAACTAATTGTTGGAATTTAATAAAACTTCATAGGATGATACAACACATTGAGAGGAAGTGCAGTGTATAGGAACCATAACTCTATTTAATCTAAATAAAGAGTTATTGCCCTTTGTTACTTTTCCTTGTCCGGAGAATTACTTAATAACTAACAGATGGAATCTAATAAAACTGCATACAATGGTAGAGCATAATCAGAGGAAGTGCAGTGTACAAGAACCATAACTCTAATTTACATAATTACAGAGTTATTGCCCTTTGTTACTTTTTCTTATTCGTAGAGTCTTGTCCAGAGCATAACTTTAAAACTGATTCTTGGAATTTATTAAAACTTCATAGGATGATACCACACATTGAGAGGAAGTGCAGTGTACAGGAACCATAACTCTATTTAATCTAAATACCGAGTTATTGCCCTTTGTTACTTTTTCTTGTCCGGAGAATTACTTAATAACTAACAGATGGAATTTAATAAAACTGCATACAATGGTAGAGCATAATCAGAGGAAGTGCAGTGTACAAGAACCATAACTCTAATTTACATAATTACAGAGTTATTGCCCTTTGTTACTTTTTCTTATTCGTAGAGTCTTGTCCAGAGCATAACTTTAAAACAAATTGTTGGAATTTAATTAAACTTCATAGGATGATACAACACATTGAGAGAAAGTGCGGTGTACAGGAACCATAACTCTATTTTATCTAAATACAGAGTTATTGCCCTTTGTTACTTTTTCTTGTCCGTAGAATTACTTAATAACTAATAGATGGAATCTAATAAAACTACATATAATGGTAGAGCATAATCAGAGGAAGTGCAGTGTACAAGAAACATAACTCTACTTTACATAATGACAGAGTTATTGCCGTTTGTTACTTTTTCATATTCGTAGAGTCTTGTCCGGAGCATAACTTTAAAACTAATTGTTGGAATTTAATAAAACTTCATAGGATGATACAACACATTGAGAGAAAGTGCAGTGTACAGAAACCATAACTCTATTTAATCTAAATACAGAGTTATTGCCCTTTGTTACTTTTTCTTGTTTACAGAGTTATGGCCCTTTTGTTGGTCGGTCGTAAACCATATTTTGAGTCAAGGTGCTGTTTTGGGGGTATTTATCATCTTCAGTGATATTTCTAGTTACTCTTATTTATAAACGTTTAAGCAGACGATGATATACACGGCATGACACATGGGTCGCGTTTGGAGACAATAAGTCTATGTCCATATTCATCGATGACAAACATTCATTTTAGACCTCAATGTGTTACTAAACTACTACGTAACCTATATCCACACAAAGCCACCGGCCTAGACCCGCTACCAATGTATAATTCTGAAGAATGCATATCGCGGGCTTGGCGTGAAACGGTTGTAACTAAAAAAAAATTTTTTTTTTTACCAAGGTTAATCACTTCACCATAAAGTCTTTATAAGCGTTAAATCATTTTTCTTGGTAAACAATGGAAATTTAGGTGCCATTGCTCGTTCTGAGCAATGGCACCTATATTTGCATTGTTTACAAAATGGTCAAAATGGCCCCTAAACTTGAGTTTTCAAAATGGGTTTTTAGTTACAACCGTTTCACACCAAGCCCTCGATATGGTGAAATTGCTCAATAACTCCCCCAAAAAATTGTTTGACCTCTTTGGATACGAACATATCTAATGCCTGGAAAGAAGTTCAGATTGTTCCTCTTTTTAAGACAGACGACAAACAGCTGACCTCTAATTAGCGCCCGGTCTCCATGACGTCGATCACATGTAAAGTACAGGCTCCAAAAACTATAAAAGTTTAATCTGTGCTCAAGTATGTGATTGGTCAGAATAATATTCATTTTCCAAATTGACCAAGCAGAAACCTTATTTGGTGAATGAAGTTCTTTTCAGAACACTGAGAACGTTTTCAGCGTTTTCAGCATTTTAGTAGCATCCCTAGTATTTGTGCCCTGTGTTTCGGACCCTGGAGCATGTATTGTCCACAGCATCGTCACAGACCACATCGAGTTGAACAGCATCCTCTGCAGTAACCAAAAATGGTTTCCGTAAGAAGCATTCAAAAAGAACTGCGAATCCCAGCTAATCCCCATCGTACATCGGTATCGCAAGCCATCTGCGGTCTGTTATTAGTCGCCGGGCAGAAGCCCGCGACTTCTATTTTTAATAGGTTTTCGGAAATCACATGGGAGGGCGGCTTATTATTAGAAAGAAACAAATCTAGATGATTTGAACATATTACAATTGTGGTTGTTTACGAACACTAATAAATGACACATCTAAAATGAAATAAATATTCCGATTTTTTAATGTTTGCAGTTTTTTTTTATTTCACTCGCATTTAAGTTTTTTGTCTTATTTACGAAGACAAAAGTGGTCCCTTCAAGACGTGAACCAACACCCCCTAATGCAGACTCTTATGTGTCATCATTGAGGTCAATTTCGGATTCTCCTTTTAATAGCAATTTTAACTTACTAAATGTTGTTTTCATGTTCAAAGAGATGTTTTGATTTGTGTAGAATTCATTTAATAATGTTAATCCATGAATATCTAAAGTAGGAACTGTTTCTAAGCTAAATATAGACCCTATTCTGTTGTGTAGTTTCGTGACCTTTAACATCGATTTTCGCGCATGCGCATTTCGATATGAAAAAGCGAGTGATATCATTTTATTTTAGATAAGTACAAGAGAAGCCGCAATATTTCGTTGTACATGTAGAAATAAGAAAAAAAGAACATTTTTAAATCCACAAACAATAGAACAATTTAAACTGTAGACGGTAATGCTGATATATTTCTCCTTTTGAAGACTTTTGTTTTCTTCAAATTACCTCCCTTTAAAGCAATACCAGGATATTTACCTTGTGATTCGAATAAGATTGACAAACATTGAAATTATATGAATGAATACTATTATTTAAATAAGTAACAACAGCAAAATTAAATTTAAGCCAAGATAAATGTGTACACATTTCGTTAATTTTTTATAGATACCCTAATGTATAGGTATGAATATAAAATTTATAAGCAAATGTTTGAATAGACTATGGAAAGTCAAGAATACATAAATAAATCAATGCAGTCTTTTCCGGCGACATTGATGCCTTGCATCAACTTTCTCTTGTTGTTCTAGATTAAGTTAAATCATTTGGTTGACTCTATTGACTTATCATGTGAACATTCTATAAAAATAGTTGTAAATGAGTTCACTTTGTAAGAGGTCGCTGACCATTATCTACCTAAATTAAATCATTTGGTTGACTATATTGACTTATCATGTGAACATTCTATAAAAATAGTTGTAAATGAGTTCACAGGCACTTTGCAAGAGGTCGCTGACCCATAATATACCCAAACGTCAAAATGTAATGTATGTCTCTTGTAATGATAACATCGTTAAAAATGCAGAGTGGTTTGATGACGTCTGCCATTATTTGAAACGTTGATAAATAGACGCCTTAAAACTAATCAGATAGAAGTAAATGATGAAAACAGACGTTGTTTTCCAGAAAAAAAATTGTTTGAATGCGTTATAATCCCAATGCACAAGAAGGGCACCAAGAGGTGTGAATCAAATATCGCGGGATAACCTTATAAAGCTTGTTTTCCAAAACTTGTTAACGCTGTCTTAAATAAACGCATTGATCGCTTTTACGAGGTAAATAGTACTCATGTTGATGCCCAATTCGGTTTTAGGGGGGAAGGACAACCGTTGATGCAATGTTTTCATTAATCAACTTAGTGCAACACTTCTTAAATAGAAAAGAACGCTTATATGTAGCGTTTGTAGATCGTAAAAAGTGGTTTGCTAGAAATGCGTTATGGTTAAAGTGTTGCGTGCAACTAAATTAAGAGTCCATATCTCAGTATTTACTTATTGCATTGAAACTTTCTACAACCCTTCTCAACTATCACACCTATGTAGATTATCAAGTAAGATAACTCTATCCTGCATTTTATGCAAGTGATGGCCCTTTTTTAACTAAGAATTTCTGGTTAAACGGTAATGCGTCTAAGTAAATCAAGAGTCCATATCTCAGGATTTACTTGATCCATTACATTGACACTTTCTACAATGCTTCCCAACTACCACACTTATTAAAAGTATCAATTTTGATAACTCTATCCAGCATTTAATGCAAATTCTGGTTAAAGTTTTGCTTGCAACTACATTAAGAGACCATATCTTAGCAATTACTTGATGCATTGCATTGAAACTTTATACAGCCCTTCTCAACCATCACACATACGTAAACAAGAATCAAGTACGATAACTCTATCTAGCATTTTATGCAATTTATGGCCCTTTTTGGACTAAGAAATGTTGGTTAAAGTTTTGCGTGCAACTTCATTAAAAGTCCATATCTCAGTAACTGCTTGAAGCATTGTATTGAACCTTTATACAACCCTTCCCAATTTCACAAATATATACACAACCAATTAAGATACCTATATCCTGCATATGATGCAAATTGTTGCCATTTTTTTACTTAGAAATTATGATTAAAGGTTTGCGTGCAACTACATTAAGAGTCCATATCTTAGTTACTACTTGATGCATTCCATTGAAACGTTATACAACCTTTCCAAACCATCACACCTATGAAAATAATCAAGTTAAATAACCCTATCCTGCATATAATGCAAATTATCACTCTTTAAGCAATTCTAGTTAATGTTTTGCATGCAACTACATTATCTTCAGAGTCCATATCTCAGTAACTTACTGAATAAGCGGTGGAATAGTCGAGAGCGCTGTCCTCCGACAGCTCTTGTTAAAGTTTATCCTCACTTAAGGTTTTTTTATGATAGATAATGGGTGAATGGGTGGTTTTTGGAATAAACCGTTTATATCAGAGACATATGTCTCTGTTTATATATATATGTAGGGTTCGTTTTTCGTGGTTCGTGTTCTTAAAATAGAGTCGAATTTCAGTTTACAATCTTTATTATAGACTTATCATTAAAGTAGACATTTCACTCTGAAATTGTATTGTACAACAAATATTAAAATGCTAAATACATATGTTAATTATCATAATATCATTTGATGATATGATGATCCTTTAATCTACAAAACCATTTTAAAATCAACATTATGTTACAATACAGCGACGTAAAACCAACATTGTAATACAATAGTATTACAATACAACATATATACAACATTTACCAATTTGTGGAATTGAGGGATTAACATATACTATTCTAACTTTTCCGTGTGTTCTGGTTAACTGAAATGTTAAATAGAAATAGCGCACTTTAGATTAAAGATAGAAATTGTTATTTTGATGAAGATCAGGCTGTATCAAGAGTAGTTAAATCAATCAATCCAAACCAAAGAACCTCGACAAACAATTCAAAATAGAGCCACATGAAACAAAGAACAAAAGCATATTTTCTATCAATAATTTTCAATTTGATGTAACGTGCTCCTACTCTAAAAACCAAAATCAGACTGAATAAAGCATTGATTAAATAAAAAGGTGAACACCTTTAACCAATTCACCACAACCAGGAACGTCCCTGCCACACCTTAACTGATATGAATTTGTTTATCCTCGCCGTCACCACAATAGTGACCCTATCACATATATATTATTTAAAAAATGACCGCGAATAAGGGACGGTGTGAACGGATAAAGTAACAAAACAACATTGTAGCGAATACACTACTTCCGTATTTTTATTATGAACTTTGAAACCAAAACAATTGACTTGAATATTATCGGTTTCTAGCAGGTTGGTTTTCAATAAATTATTCAATTAAAGATTCTACATCTGTCATACGCCTGAACAGGACCTATTGAATGTAATTTTAACCAAGTAACGACGGTATTAAAGGCATCTGCATGATAAAGGGAGTTGTGCTAAACTAGTAAAGGCCTAATCTGGACTTTACGAATGATTAATCCTTTCCATTCATATTTCTCCAAGTTCAAGACAATTTGTCTTTTCAAAACAATGAAAGTAATGACGAAATGGCTGCTCACCACAGTGACTTCTGTTTTTACAGTTCTCTTCTTTTGATACCTTTTTTGTTGCATAATCATTATTATTAGCAGGGACGTAGATAGGACCCACGTAGATAAGATCTTATCTATGTCCCTGTTATTAGCAACCTCGGGTGAAATGTTCATTCAAAAGTAAAATGGACCGAAATAAAGGTTTCATTGAGCGTAATTCAGAACAATCTTTATTTTGGAAATCATCTAAATAAAAGTTTATTTATTGCATCAGACACTGACTACTTTGAAAGGAGTTACACTGAATTTGTAACCTGGGGTAAGTTAATTTGTATCCTGGGATAAGTGAATTCATACCCTGGTGTAAGTGAATATATAGTGAATTTGTAACCTGGGGTAAGTGAATTCGTACCCTGGTATAAGTGAATATTCTATATTTAATATATTGTACAATTAAATTTTTAAAAATGATATGTTCATTCGAAACAAATATTTCGAAACATGTTTTAATACAAGTTTAACTTATATGTGATAAATAACAATTTATTTGTTAATCTTACACATTGTTCTTATTGCAATTAATAATATCTTTTTCGATGTGTGAGGTGTGATAATCCTAGATAATTGAGATGATAACCACCTTCTATCAATTAAAGTTGCCCAATTATATACTCTCCTTTTGTCACAACGTTTTCAGATATTTCCCATGGTACGGATTTTCTGTAATGTCTGTTGTTGATTTGAAAATTTCCGTGTTATACATGTATCTTATTTGTATGACCCAAAACACTCTCAACCCAAATTTTAACACATGAGAAATAATAATTAAACGCCAATCTAGATAATCTGTCACTTGTCAAGTAATTATCTTAGATATTTTCACAACTTATTTCAAAACAACTGACACTTGGTTAATTTTCACATAACTGCCAACTATATGGCCGTAATCTTTAACTTTTTACTTATTAGCTCGCCTATTCGAAGAAATAGGGGAGCTTATGTTATCACCCCGGCGTTGGCGTTGGCGTCCGCGTTGCCAGCTTGGTCAAACCTTTGCGTGCAAGGCCTTTTCTCAGACACTGTGTATGCTGTTGCTTTGAAACTTCACACACTTATTCAGGATCATTAGGGGACCTTGTATGTCAAGTCCCATAACTCTGGAATGGATTTTGACTGAATTGTGCCCCTTTTTGGACTTAGAAATTTGGTCAAACCTTTGCGTGCAAGGCCTTTTCTCAGACACTGTGTATGCTGTTGCTTTGAAACTTCACACACTTATTCAGGATCATTAGGGGACCTTGTATGTCAAGTCCCATAACTCTGGAATGGATTTTGACTGAATTGTGCCCCTTTTTGGACTTAGAAATTTGGTCAAACCTTTGCGTGCAAGGCCTTTTCTCAGACACTGTGTATGCTGTTGCTTTCAAACTTCACACATTTATTCAGGGTCATTAGGGGACCTTGTATGTCAAGTCCCATAACTCTGGAATGGATTTTGACTGAATTGTGCCCCTTTTTCGACTTAGAATTTTGGTCAAACCTTTGCGTGCAAGGCCTTTCCTCAGACACTGTGTATGCTGTTGCTTTGAAACTTCACACACTTATTCAGGATCATTAGGGGACCTTGTATGTCAAGTCCCATAACTCTGGAATGGATTTTGACTGAATTGTGCCCCTTTTTGGACATAGAAATTTGGTCAAACCTTTGCGTGCAAGGCCTTTTCTCAGACACTGTGTATGCTGTTGCTTTCAAACTTCACACACTTATTAAGGGTCATTAGGGGACCTTGTATGTCAAGTCCAATAACTCTGGAATGGATTTTTTTCAAACATTTGGATTTTTTTCTTTTTCTTTTTCTTGTATTTTTCAATTTTGCGTTTAGCTCAACGTTTAAGTTTCGATTTTTTTTTTCTCAATAAGTACTGGTTCTAGGGCTTTCATATTTTTTGGGGTAAAACATTTGTTTTTTGCTGGATTTTGAAAATTGGGCATAGCTTCTTCATATTTTGTTGGATTAATTTCATTTTTTTTTTAATTTTCTTGTATTTTTGAACTTTGAGCATTTTTTTTTTATTTTTTATTTTTTTTCTTGAATTTTAGAACTTTGTGTTCAGCTCAATTTTTTTTTTTAAATTTCTTGTATTTTTTTTTTTTTTTTTTTTATTATTTCTTGTTTAAAAATAATTGTGTTTAGCTCAATGTTAGAGTTTTGTTTACTTTTTGTCTTTTACACTTGCCTTGATAGTCAAAGCAGGGGACACAGTGAGACATTTAATTACGCGTAATTCTTGTCTTTCTTTTGTAAATTCAATTTCAACTGAATTATTCCACTTTTGGATTTTGGACTTTATACCCATGCTATAACTGTTCTGAAGTAGGCCCTGATAGACGATATCCCTGATAGGCGAGCTATATTGTCCTCCGACAACTCTTGTTTATTAATAATATTACATCAAAATTTAATAAAAAATACTTCGTAAACACAAATTCTACAATATAAATGTATACATTATAAAGGTTACATAATAATTTATGACAGGTTACGTATTCACTTAAAACAGGGTACGAATTAGCTTAACCCAGATTACTAATTCACTAAAATATACAGGTTGCGAATTCCCCAGGTTACAAATTCACTGGCACCCCTTTGAAAGCATATACAGTCATATAGGCAAAACTATGCGTATACGAAAATTCTCTATTTATAAGTCAAAGAATAATTATTGAATAGAGTAGAAAACATTGCTGCCAAAGATGAAAATACTTATTATGTTTTCAAAGTTGTCTGTTGCATATTATAAGTGTTAAAATGCATTTATTTGCGGCAGACGACTTTGAACATATTTTAATAAAATAGAAAATCTCTTTAATTGAATAGATAACCTATGACTAAAAGTGGAAAACATTGTGGCAAAAGGAGAAATTGCTTGAGACCAGAAAGCGTCTATATGAGGGAAAGGGTTAAGCACTCGGCCTTCTCAAACATGAAAAATGCAATTGAATTACAGTTAAACTGAGGATCTGTGTTAAGCACTTTATTTAAACGCTCAGCATTATCAAAAATGAAAAATTACAATTGAATTACTATCAAGCCAAATCAGCTTTTATCAGGGGAACCCCCGCGGAACATCTAAACCAGCAATGAATGGGAAAATCTCGGAATTATCAACTGCGACAATTTCCCAAAATAAGGCTAAGATTGAATCATTGTGATAGCGAAAATATTAAAGTGACTTTACATTTTTTTTCTAACTGTGACTTTCTGGGTCTGGGAACATGTAAAGACACTATTTGCGTTAACAAAACCACATTTCATCTGAGGTTCTCTTTATTACGTCAATGTCACACAATGAAGCGAGAAACTACAGCCAACCATATTGTAGTGCTTGAATCGATTTAAAGTCTAGATATCATGTTTTTCAATACCAACAGCCTGATTATTCATTTTTTACAATGGGTGCAAGTTTGGAAGTTGAACAATTGAAAATAACGTATCAAAGATCAAATTATGAATTATTAACATAGTAGATAATTAAGAAAACACTTGTGTACAGTATACATGTGACATGCCTCCAACACGCTAAAAAAAGAACAACAATCCCAATAGTTCTGATAAATCTAATTTCAAATTTCAAACCAACCCAAACAAGCTGTAAATTAAATTAAATCTAGGTTCACTAAACCAAGATCAAAATTCAAATGGCACTAAATATTGAACCTACGTGTACTATCACTCTTTGCAGTGGCCCGCTTCTCTCATATAGAAGATTTGTTTGAGAATGTACAACAAATGATTTATTTAGCAAGACATTATGGGGGAAGAGAATAATTCAGTTCCACATTTCTTGGCCTCTCGTATGAAGTAACTTCTTATCTTATATTTAAATATAGGCAGGTTTGAGTGTGGCATGTCGTCTATAGAGCTGTCTGATGAGATAGACAGCAGTGAAGATGAGGATCACATTATGGCCAAGATGGAAACAATCTCCGGTCTTCCACAGAAAACAAGCTTACAGTCATATAACAAGGTCCTAAGTAATACCATGTTGAAGTCAGACACAGCGGTCGCCACGGTGAAAATGTCAGGGGGAGTGATGAAAAGGGGAGGTAACTTGTATGATTCCTCGGATTCAGAGGATGAAGACATCATGAAAGATCAAGATGAAAAGCAATCATTACAAAGCAGTGACAGGACAGGTTTATACTCATTGACTGTTAACAGTGATCAGAAAAGGTCCGGAAGCTCACCTGGTGCAATTCAATCTGACAGTTCACCAACTATATCATCTGGCTTAACCTTAAATGGCAAAAACAGTCCTGACTCTGTTGAATATGAAATTGATGAAAGGAAGGCTAAGTCTGTGATAACTGATAAAACTGTGATACACAATAGTGATAGATTGAACAGTGAGTTTAAAGAATCAAGGTTTAATCCATTTGATCGAGACTTGCATGTGGACGAAGACTATTTTGAACAAAAATCAATCAGCCATCAAATAATGAGTGATAAGATAAGCAGAATGAAATCAGGTAATTGTTTTTTGCCTTATTACAGCATTGAATACAATACAATACAATACAAAAGTTTTATTCAGTAATGTAATGCCTCCAGCCCATTATACATAAATATATAATAAATTCATTGGAGTGACATCATAAACGTTTTGAAGATATATTCAAATATGGAAAAAAATTAATATACGACACATACTTTATGATTTAATTAGAGACCTGCTCATCTAAAAGTAAAAGAGTTTCTGATAGGATAATCAACCCTTTCCTTTATCAAATGCACTTTGATGCATCTGCAGCAGGTGACTTGTGAAAATATTTTGGCAAATGGAGAAATTGCTGTTCATGAGTAATTTCTTCAAATGATACAATATTTTCAATATTTTAACCCTTTCCCTCATATAGACGCTTTCTGACGCCTCTGCAGCAGACGGATTTTTGAAAACATAGTAACAAAAGAAAAAATTGCACAAAACGTGCAATTTCTCCTTTTGTCACAATGTTTTCCACTTTTAGTCATAGGTTATCCATTCAATTATAGAGATTTTCCATTATTTGACAAAATATGTTCAAAGTCGTCTGCTGCAGAATTGTCGTATGAGGGAAAGGGTTAAACTCTTACCAATAATTATACTATCATTCATAGATAGTTCAGTTTCATAATAAGAAATCTTTTATTTTTCCACAATGATTTGTAGTCATCTGCTTTAATTGCATCAAAATGTGTCAGGAATTGGAAAGGGATAACAAATTAATTTTGCTTTCTTTTAGTAACTACAATGTACTTCGGTCTGTAGATAATTTCAATTAAGTAAACAATTTTTTATAGCAATTAAGTTATAGATCGACCTTCCTAGTCCTACTTGCAGACCAACTGAAGAATATGACCTTTGCCACAATATTTTCAACTTTATTCAATGGGATTTACTTTCATCTACATTGTTTTGCTTAGATGTCTTAACCCTTTCTCTCATAAGACAATTCTGCAGCAGACGACTTTGAACATATTTTGTCAAAAAATAGAAAATCTCTATAATTGAAACGATAACCTAAGACAAAAAGTGGAAAACGTTGTGACAAAAGGAGAAATTGCTCGTTTTGAGCAATTTCTTCTTTTGTCACTATGTTTTCAAAAAGCCGTCTGCTGCAGAGGCGTCTATATGAGTCAAAGCGTTAAATGTGGTCTGCTGCAGATTTATCATGCATGTGTATATGGGAAAAGTATAGCTTCTTTTTGGTTTTAACCATTGAGCTTGTCAGTTGTGTTAGGCATTATAAATCTTTTCCCACAGCAAATTTAAAGCAAACAACTTTGCAAACATCAAGGTAAAAATATGGAAAAAACCTCAAAACGAAAGTTGAATTATTGATAAGAGTTGAAAACAGTGTGGCCAAAGAAGAATTTGCTTATAATGAGTATTTTCTCCTTTTACCACAATATTTTCAAAAGTCGTCTGCTGCAGATGCGTCAAAAGGTGTCTGTGAGAAGGAGTTAAAATGCTTCACCTTTCACTGATATGTTATACACCTCTGCAGCAGGTGTTGGTGATAATATCAAAATGAGCTATTTCTTCTTTTTCTGCATTGTTTACAAAATTACACTACCTATTTTCGAGACAAGTTTTGAAGGTAGATGACTCTTAACCCTTTTGTTCTTGCAGATTCTTGCTGACATATCTGCAGACAACCTTTTAATATATTGTGGCAAAAGGAGAAATTGTTCATAACAAGCAATTTCTCATTTTGCCACAATCTTTTCCATCTGTATTCAATGATCATTTGTTCATTTATTGAGAATTGGAATGTCTTGTCCTAAATATTTTCAAAGTTGTCTCCTGCAGATTTTCAGTATTTTGGAAAGGGTTTAACTAATCATACCAGTTAAATGCTAAGGCAGTTGATTCGATACATGTTATGGCTCCAAATCAAGGCTTCAAGGATGTATTGTGTAATTGCCTTATCCTGGAATTGCCCTTGACATTTTCTTGTGATTTACTTTTTAAAAGAAACACACCTTTTTTTGCCACCAAGGGGCATTTTGTGTTTCACAAACACATGGTGTTTTTTGCTTGTAGACTCCAATGCCAGTTCACACAGAACAACTGATAGTCACCCTGTATCGGACAACAGTGATGATGTCACCTTCGCGGACCTGGGTTTATCGGAGGATCACTTCTCACAACCGGAGGTATGTTACACACCTTAGCCAGTTTGTCTGATACAGATAACTTTTCACACACCTGCAAAGTTTGAAAACATTAAAGGATAAAGAAGATATTTCTATGTTTTTTGCCATTAGTTCATGATTGAGGAACAATCTAACGATCTTGTATCAGATTACAGTTTAGCTATCTATGTAACCTTTCCCACATAACAAAAATCTGAAGCAGACAAATGAAAATATATAAGCCAAAATATGGAAAACCTATCAATGAAAGTATGATTATTGAATAGTCAAAAATAACCAGTTTACTTTTACCCATTGGTAGAATATGCTGTGAATAATGTTTTATGCTTTAAAAGGGTCAAACCCATTTTCAGTAAGGCAGATGTTAAAATTATTCTGAAATGTATCAGTTTGTATTTCCAAAAGCAAATTTAATATTATGAAAAAAAGTATACTTATTAGCTTGACTATTCAAAGAATATGAGAGCTATTACAGTCACTTGTGTGTTGGCGTTGCAACTTTGGTTAAAGTTTTGCATGCAAGGCTATTTCTTACAAACCACAGATGCTATTGCTTTGAAACTTCACACACTTATTGGACATCATCAAATGGCCTTGCAGAACAAGTCCCATAACTCTATATTAGATTTTGACATAATTATTTTGACATAATTATGCCCCTTTTCAGACATAGAAATTTTGGTTTAAGTTTTGCATGCAAGGCTTTTTCTCGAAAATCACAGATGCTATTGCTTTGAAACTTCACACACTTATTGGACAATATCAAATGACTTTGCAGGACAAGTCCCAATACTCTATATCAGATTTTGATACAATTATGCACCTTTTTGGACTTAGACAATTCTGGTTAAAGTTTTGCGTGCAACAACATTAAGAGTCCATATCCTAGTAATTAATTGATGCTTTGCATTGAAACTTTATACCAACCATCACACCTATATAAACAATCAAGTTTGATAACTCTTTCCAGCATATAATGCAAATTGTAGACTTTTTTTTAGATCACCTAGAGCCAAAGGCTCAAGGTGAGCTATTCTGAAAACTTTTTGTCCGTCGTCGTCCGTCGTTAACATTTAGATCATCTTCTCCTTAGTCCTTAACCACATGACCAATTTCAACCAATGTTCCTTGGGGTGCCCTCTACGAAGATTGTTCAAATATTTCCGATCCCTTGAAAAACATGGCCGCCAGGGGGCAGAGCTTATTTTCCTTATAGGTGCATTGTTAAAACTTTAAAAATCTTTTTGTCCAAAAGTACTGGCCCGATTTGAAAATTATTTTGCACAAATGTTCATTGGGGCACCCTTTCCCAAGATTGTTCAAATATTTCCAATCCGTTGAAAACCATGGCCGCCAAGGGCGGAGCTTGTTTTCCTTATATATGCATTGTTAAAACTTTAAAAATCTTCTTGTCCAAATCTTCTCCTGAATCGGCATGTCAGATTCCAATATAGTTCATTGTTTTCCTTATATGTGCATTGTTAAAACTTTAAAAATCTTCTTTTCCAAAAGTATAAGCCCGATTTGAAAATTATTTTGCACAAATGTTCATTGGGGCACCCTTTCCCAAGATTGTTCAAATATTTCCAATCCGTGGAAAAACATGGCCGCCAGGAGGTGGAGCTTGTTTTCCTTATATGTGCATTGTTAAAATCTTCTTGTCTAAAAGTACTAGCCAGATTTGAAAATTATTTTGCACAAATGTCCTTGGGGCACCCTTTCCCAAGATAGTTCAAATATTTCTGATCCATTGAAAAACATGGCCGCCAGGGGGTGGAGCTTGTTTTCCTTATATGTGTATTGTTAAAACTTTAAAAATCTTCTAGTCCAAAAGTATTAGCCCACTTTAAAAATTATTTTTCACAAATGTTCCTTGGGGCACCCTCTAGCAAGATTGTTCAAATATGTCCGATTCGTTGAAAAACATGGCCGCCAGGGTTGCTGCTGCATCAGAAAGAGGGCAAAATGTCCAAACTTTAAAAATCTTCTCCTCTGAATCGGCATGTCAGATTCCAATATAGTTTGGTAGAAATGTTCCTTGGGTGAGCCTAGGCTCACTACAAAGATTGTTCAAGGCATACTCTTTGGTTGAAACACATGGCATTCAGGTGGCATCAGAAAAGGGGCAAAATGACAAAATTTGTAAATTCCATTTTTAGCTCACCTGAGCTTTGCTCAAGGTGAATTATTGTGATCGCCTTTTGTCCGGCGTCCGGCGTCTGTCGTGCGTCAACTTCTTCTCCTCAGTAACCAGTAGGTCAATTGGGATGAAACTTCACAGAAAGCATCCTCTCAATGACCTTACCAGATTTCCTTCAAATTTTAGGGATCCATGCAGAATTCTGGTTTCCATGGCAACGAAATGAAATAAACTTCAAAATTCTTCTTTTCCCAAACTGGTTGGCAGATTTTCAAATCATTTTGTAGAAATGTTTCTTGGATGACCCTCTATCAGATTCCTTCAAGCCATGTTGATTGGTTGTAAAACATGGCCGCCAGGGGCGGGGCGGGGCTATTTTGCCTTATATGGCTATGGTGAAAACTTAAAAAATCTTCTCCTCCAAAAGTGTCAGGCCGAATTTCAAATAATTTTGTAGAAATGTTCCTAGGGTGACCCTCTATCAGATTCCTTCAAGCTAAGTTGATTGGTCGGAAACTATGGCTGCCAGGGGGCGGGGCTTATATAGCTAAAGTGGAAAATAAATAAATCAGGTGAGCGATATCCAGGGCCATCATGGCCCTCTTGTTTTAAGTTCTTGTCTGATATTAAAGAAATTGAATAGGAATCCTACTTCAGTGATTCTCTACTTAATTTGTTCAAGCCGTATTGATTGGTTACAAAATCATAGCAACCTCGCATCATCACAAAAGGTGGTAAATTGAACTTTTAGCTACAAATGATTACTCCTACCATTCCACTCGACCAAATTCAATGTTACTTCACAGGAATGTTCCTTTGATGGTCCTCTTTCAAAATTAATCAAGACTTGCATTCTGTGTAAAACTTTCGTTGCTGCGGCATCAGAAATTGAGAAAAATACCCAAACTTTAAAAACCTCCATCTCCATAATCCATTTGTCAGATTCCAAGATAATTTGGCAGAAATGTTCTTTGGGTGACTCTACAAAAACTGTTCAAGCCATATTGATTTCGTTGACAAACAGGGCAGCAAAGCGTCATCAGGAAAGGTGCAAAATTACAAAACTTTATAATTCCATTCTTAAAAGTTCTTGTTAGATTTCAAGATACAAATGGCTTTTACTGATAAACTATTTCTTTAACTGAGTGTCCACTCCTTGCAGTTTCCTTTGAACTCCTGATCAAATTTTCACAGATATTTGCAGTTAAATATTTGCTTCTAATTTACTATCATTCAGGTGATTGATTTAGGGCCATCTTGGCCCTCTTGTTTACTTAAAATTCTGGTTAAATTTTGGCGTGCAACGACATTAAGAGTCCATATCCTAACTACTTGATGCATTGCATTGAAACTTTATACAATGCTTTCCAACCATCACAACTATGTATATTATCAAGTTAGATAACTCTATCCTGCATTTACTGCAAGTTATAGCCCATACTTTACTTAAGGTATCAAACAATCAGATTAGGTAATTCCTGACTGAATTTATTATAAATTATGGCCCTTTGTGAAGTTACAATTTTGGGTTGAAGTTTTGCATGCTAGGCATTTTCTCACAAACAGCAGATGCTATTAAAACAAGACTTATCCAACTTGATTTATATTTCTATACCATCAAGCTACTATCTCAGTAACAACTGTTGTCTATAGTATCAAATGGCCAAATAGTCGAGCATGCTGTCTTGCAGACAGCTCTTGTTGAAAAGATTTGAATACTCTCTGTCAAAATGCATTTGCAGGTGGGAAAGGATTAAAGCAGGTGACTTGAAACATCTGGTAAAAGAGAGAAATTTGTCAAAATTAGGGATATCTCCCTTTTCTACTGTGCTTTTAACTTTGTATCAAATTTAGATTCAAATTTAACTGAAAGTATATTTTTACCTTCAAACATATCTATAAACATCATATCAGGTAAGCCTTACCTTATATGATGTTTATAGATATGTTTGAAGGTAAAAATATACTTTCAGTTAAATTTAAATCTAAATTACTAAGGGGTTAAATAGCAGAATCCTTTCCCACCTGCAGACACATTTGGATGCATCTACAGGATAGAACTGGTCAATTTCTCCCTTTACCACACTGTTAACAACTCTTTTCAGGTTTTAACCCTTTCCCTCATACGACAATTCTGCAGCAGACGACTTTGAAAGTATTTTGTCAAAAAATGGAAAATCTCTATAATTGAATGGATAACCTATGACTGAAAGTGGAAAACATTGTGGCAAAAGGAGAAATTGCACGTTTTGTGCAATTTCTTCTTTTGTAACTATGTTTTCAAATAGCTGTCTGCTGCAGAGGCGTCAGAAAGCGTCTATATGAGGGAAAGGTTTATAACTTTCATTTGATGATGTATTCCATCTTTTACAAAGACCTTAGATCAAAGTCGTCTGAGGCATATTTATTGTATGTGTGAAAGGGTTTAACTTTTCCAAATTCATTACAAGGAAGGAAAATCTGAACAAACGGAAATATTGTAGTTTCTCATAGTTGATAACAGGACAGGAATTTATTGCTGATTATGACTCTAAAGATATTATAAGATCAGGTAAATGATTAATGATTAAACAATGGTTTCTGCTTTAGTTGCAATTGAAAGGAGCATGCTTGAACAGTGTAGATTCAGATCACTTTGTCCACTTGCTCAGTCTTATGAGAATCTACAAAAGTTGACATAATCATGACAGAACCAGCTTGTGTTGGTAATGTGTGAACAGTAGATCTTGATCAGATTGTGCTTGATACAAATGCTAATCTTGATCTATACTTCTCACAAAAGCAAATTTGTACCTTTTTCATGCACTGGATCATATGATATGTGACTTTTACACATGTAAATAAACAACATAATATTGAAAGTGTACCAAGGTCGGCCTTTTGACCATATGTCCCTGATATATTTGTAGTATAAGTTGTGTCTATGTGTTTCTTGTGGTTGATCAGTGTATCTACTTTTGTACAGAAAAAATCATTGACTTGATGGCTTAAAATGGAGATTCTGATCAGACTGTTGGTATGCACTTATCTGGGTCTACACTTCATCACAAATGTCCGAAGGTTAGGTGTCAATTTTATATTGTTGGTAATATAATATTGAAATGATAAAAAAATTGAAAGATTACCATGGTAACATGTTAATTTCAGGGTTATTTTGGATTGAGTAGTACAGAGGAACTAGAGATGGCCATAGAGACGTGTAAAGAGATGATTCTGGTGGCACCAAAAGGATCCGATAAACAGAAAAACCTGGTTAAAACCCTCATACAACTCCGCCTTAAATTACAGGAACTAAAGGTAAGTTAACCCTTTCCCACATATAGACGCTTTCTGATGCCTCTGCAACAGACAAATTGTGAAAACATTGTGACAAAAGGAGAAATTGCTTAAAACAAGCAATTTCACCTTTTGTCACAAAGTTTTCAACTTTTTTCAGTCATCATACATAATATCATTTATAGAGATTTTTTTCTATATTTTTGCGCAAAAGGTTTCAAAGTTGTCTGCTTCAGATTTGTTGTATGTGGGAAAGGGTTAACATACAGTCAAGTTCAATATAGTGAAACCATTTCAAACCTTCAAACATTTTACTCCTGTAAATAATCATATTGCATTTATATTATGTTATCCCTTACTGGCATTCAACAAATCTACAGCAGACCAATTTGAAAGCATCAAGGCCAGATTTGTGCATGTTCGTATTACTTTTTAAACCTTTCCCACATACACCAAATCTGCAGCAGACGACTTGGAACACATATTTGTTTAAATGTGGAAATTTAAAAAAAAAAGTAAGTTTGATTATTGAAACAAGTTGGGACAAAAAAGCTCTCCTTTTGTCACAGTTGTTTCAAAAGTTATCTGCTGCAGAGGCATCAGAAATTGTCTGTATGTGGGAGAGAGTGAATTAATAGAGTTGAAAACATTGTTGCAAAAGGGTAAATTAATAGAGTTGAAAACATTGTTGCAAAAGGGTAAATTGCTCTTCATTGACTCATCTTGAACATGTACATCCTCATACATTTTTCATAGGTCAGGATCAGGTTATAATTTCTGAGCTATAGTTTAACCTTTTCCCACATACAAGGAATCTGCAGCAGACAGCTATGTAAACATGAAGTGAAACATAGATAAACTTATGCAAGATATCTATACATGAAAGTGTGATTATGAAATACAGTTTAAAACATTGTGGCAAAAGGTGAAATTGCTCATTATGAGCAATTTATCCTGTTGCCACAATGTTTTAAAACGTCATCTGCTGTCGATGTTAATTGTAATCAAATATTGACATGTTTTACAGGAGGGCCCAGAACCCGTGGATGAAGGGGTCAAGGTGGTTGTTGGTCACAAGTTTACTCTGAGGACAGGGGCTGGATCCAAACATTACTGTGAAAAATGTAACGGGGTTATCTGGGGATTGGTACAACAGTGGTATAGATGTACAGGTAAGTGTTGTGTAGCTTCCCCACGTTTATGTGGTAAAGGGTTAAACTGAATTGACTGTAGCAACTTACAATGGCCAGTGGTAAGCATGAGATAAACATGCAGCAGAATCCAGACTGTGTCAGGTACATATGCCTGCAGCTGTTTCCAGACTGTATCATGTCTTGTATCATTTATGCTAGCAGCAGTATCCAGACTGAATCATGTCTTGTATCACTTATGCTAGCAGCAGTATCCAGAACTTATCAGGTTAAGGGTATCACAGAGATATTGGGACTTAGTATTAAATATCCCATAATTCAAGTATTGAGAAAGGAAAATCTAGATGAATGAAAATTTGATTTTCAGACAAAGTTAAAAACATTGTTGGCAAAGCAAAAGTAGTAAATCAATGGGTTTTTTATAATTTGTTAACCCCTATTCCTGATTGAAGACACACTTTGACACATCTTCAGCAGCTTTCTTTCGAAAACATAGTTGCCAAAGGAGAATTTACTCATCATAAGCAATTTTTACTTTTTCCGCTCTAATCATTCATTGATTTATAGAAATTTACTGACAAATTGCAGGCGACTATTCTTATTTAAAAAAAGATTTAGCAACAGCCTTGTGGACTATTACAGATTGTGGATATAGTACTCATGCAAAGTGCCTAAACCTGATCACGCGGACGTGCGCCAGTGTTAAAGTGCAGGAAGATCCAGCCTACTGTCTGTCCATCTGTCCTGATCGGGGCCTCTCCTCTCAAAATTACAGGTGTGCTGAATGTAGGGCACAGATTTCATTCAGTAAGTCACTTTAAATAATACATAGATGGTAACTTTTAAAAGAATTGTGAGAAAAAGAGAAATTGCTCTCAATGAGCATTTTCTCTTTTTTTCCATAATGTTCTCAATGTAGTATCAAAATTATACTTTCAGTTCTTCAGATTTTGTAAGTTTTTCCTCAGAGGTTTTCAGAGCATACAACTCCTAAATTATTATACCCCCTTCGAAGAAGAGGGGGTATATAGGAGTCACTGTGTCGGGCTGTCTGTCTGTCGGTTGGTCAGAAGCCATATTTTGTCCGGCCTATTTCTTACAAACCACTGGGTGGAATTCAATAAAATTGTACATGAAGCTTCTATACCAAGAGGAGATGTGCATATCCTAATGGTGTTACAATTGCATATTATTTTACAACAGAGTTATGGCCCTTTTACTTATTAAGTTATGGTGTAGGTCAAGGTGCTGTTTAGGGGGTATTTTTCATCTTCAGTGATAGTTCTAGTTAGAACAGTTAATTATGTCTCCCCCCTCCGGAGGAGACATATTGCTTTTGCCTGCGCCGTCTGTCCGTCTGTCTGTCTGTACGTCCACATTTCTTGTCCGGCCTTTATCTCACAACCCCTTGGCCACATTTCTATGAAACTTCACAGGAGTCATCGGTACAACTTCTAGTTGCGCATATTACGAGGGCATTTAATTTGACCTACTTTTGGATGAGTTATTGCCCTTTTTAGCTCACCTGAGCTTTGCTCAAGGTGAGTTATTGTGATCGCCTTTTGTCCGTCGTCCGTCGTCCGTCAACTTCTTCTCCTCAGTAACCAGTGGGTCAATTTGGATGAAACTTCACAGAAAGCATCCTCTCAATGACCTCACCAGAATTCCTTCAAATTTTTGGGATCCATGCAAAATTCTGGTTTCCATGGCAACGAAACCGAAAAAACTTCAAAATTCTTCTTTTCCCAAACTGGTTGGCAGATTTTCAAATAATTTTGTAGAAATATTCCTTAGATGACCCTCTATCAGATTCCTTCAAGCCATGTTGATTGGTCGAAAAACATGGCCGCCAGGGGGGGCGGGGCTATTTTGCCTTATATGGCTATAGTGAAAACTTAAAAAATCTTCTCCTCCGAAAGTGTCAGGCCGATTTTCAAATAATTTTGTAGAAATGTTCCTTGGGTGACCCTCTATCAGATTCCTTCAAGCCATGTTGATTGGTCGAAAAACATGGCCGCCAGGGGGGGCGGGGCTATTTTGCCTTATATGGCTATAGTGCAAACTTAAAAAATCTTCTCCTGCAAAAGTGTCAGGCCGATTTTCAAATAATTTTGTAGAAATGTTCCTTGGGTGATCCTCTATCAGATTCCTTCAAGCCATGTTGATTGGTCAAAAAGCATGGCCGCCAGGGGGCGGGGCTATTTTGCCTTTTATGGCTATAGTGAAAACTTAAAAAATCTTCTCCTCCATAAGTGTCGGGCCGATTTTCAAATAATTTTGTAGAAATGTTCCTTGGGTGACCCTCTATCAGATTCCTTCAAGCCATGTTGATTGGTCGAAAAACATGGCCGCCAGGGGGCGGGGCTATTTTGCCTTATATGGCCAAAGTGAAAACTTAAAAAATCTTCTCCTCCGAAAGTGTCAGGCTGATTTTCAAATAATTTTGTAGAAATGTTCCTTGGATGACCCTCTATCAGATTCCTTCAAGCCAAGTTGATTGGTCAAAAAACATGGCCACCAGGGGCGGCGGGGCTATTTTGCCTTTTATGGCTATAGTGAAAACTTAAAAATTCTTCTCCTCCAAAAGTGTCTGGCAGATTTCCAAATAATTTTGTAGAAATGTTCCTAGCGTGACCCTCTATCAGATTCCTTCAAGCCAAGTTGATTGGTCTGAAACTATGACTGCCAGGGGCCAGGGCTTAAATAGCTTAAGTGAAAAAAAAAAAGCAGGTGAGCGATTCCAGGGCCATCATGGCCCTCTTGTTTAAAATTGCCATTTCATTCTTGTCCGGCCTTCATCTCACAACCCCTTTGCCACATTTCTATGAAACTTCACAGGAGTCATCGGTACAACGTCTAGTTGCGCATATTACGAGGGCGTTTAATTTGACCTACTTTTGGATGAGTTATTGCCCTTTTTAGCTCACCAGAGCACGTAGTGCTCAAGGTGAGTTATTGTGATCGCCTTTTGTCCGTCGTTCGTCGTCCGTCGTCAACATTTGCTTGTTGTTTTAGCGAAAGCTGGGGACTATTATTTCTCATTCGTCAGTCCGTCAGTCACGCTGTCACAAAAACTTTAACCTTGGTCATAACTTCTGAACCGTAATAGGTACTGCTTTCATATTTCACATGTGTATTCCTTGTGACAACCCCTTTCCATCAATACCAATTTTTTTGACCTTGTGACCTTGACCCTGACGAGTTATGGCCCTTTACCCCTATGTATGACTAAATTCATTTCCGGGCTATTTCTCTGCAACCGCTTTTTGGAATTTTATGAAACTTCATAGGAAGGATCACCACCAAGTGTAGATGCGCATATCGTGTTTGCGTTCCGGTTGGATTATTTTGCACGGAGTTATGGCCCTTTACCCCACCATCAGGCTATGTATGACTAAATTCATTTCCGGGCTATTTCTCTGCAACCGCTTTTTGGAATTTTATGAAACTTCATAGGAAGGATCACCACCAAGTGTAGATGCGCATATCGTGTTTGCGTTCCGGTTGGATTATTTTTCACGGAGTTATGGCCCTTTACTCCACCATCAGGCTATGTATGACTAAATTCATTTCCGGGCTATTTCTCTGCAACCGCTTTTTGGAATTTTATGAAACTTTATAGGAAGGATCACCACCAAGTGTAGATGCGCATATCGTGTTTGCGTTCCGGTTGGATGATTTTTCACGGAGTTTTACCCCACCATCCGGCTATGTATGACTTAATTCATTTCCGGGCTATCTCTCTGCAACCGCTTTTTGGAATTTGATGAAACTTTATAGGAAGGATCACCACCAAGTGTAGATGCGCATATCGTGTTTGCGTTCCGGTTGGATTATTTTTCACGGAGTTATGGCCCTTTACTCCACCATCAGGCTATGTATGACTAAATTCATTTCCGGGCTATTTCTCTGCAACCGCTTTTTGGAATTTTATGAAACTTCATAGGAAGGATCACCACCAAGTGTAGATGCGAATATCGTGTTTGCGTTCCGGTTGGATGATTTTTCACGGAGTTATGGCCCTTACTTCTGAACCGTAATAGGTACTGCTTTCATATTTCACATGTGTATTCCTTGTGACAACCCCTTTCCATCAATACCAATTTTTGTAACCTTGACCCTGGCGGGGGACCATGATTCTCTGAATTTGCTTGTTAACACTCCTGAAGCCGCATTTTTGGCTTGAGCATGTTGAAACTTTGTCAGAATGTTTGTCTTAGTGATATCTAGGCCAAGTTCGAAAATAGGTCATGTCGGATCAAAAGCTAGGTCACTAGGTCAAATTTAAGGAAAATCTTGTTAACACTCCTGAAGCCGCATTTTTGGCTTGAGCATGATGAAACTTTGTCAGAATATTTGTCATAGTGATATCTAGCCCAAGTTTGAATATAGGTCATGTCGGGTCAAAAACTAGGTCACTAGGCCAAATTGAAGGAAAATCTTGTTAACACTCTGGAAGCCACATTTTAAACAGGAGCATGTTGAAACTTTGTCAGAATGTTTGTCTTAGTGATATCTAGGCCAAGTTCGAAAATAGGTCATGTCGGGTCAAAAAGTAGGTCACTAGGCCAAATTGAAGGAAAATCTTGTAAACACTCTGGAAGCCACATTTTAAACTTGACCATGTTGAAACTTTGTCGGAAAGTTTGTCTTGATGATATCTAGGCCAAGTTCGAATATGGGTCATGTCCGGTCAAAAAGTAGGTCACTAGGCCAAATTGAAGGAAAATTGAGTTAACACTCTGGAAGCCACATTTTAAACTTGAGCATGTTGAAACTTTATTAGAAAGTCTGTCTTTTGATATCTAGGCCAAGTTCGAATATGGGTCATGTCCGGTCAAAAACTAGGTCACTAGGCCAAATTTAAGGAAAATCTTGATTACACTCTAGAAGCCACATTTCTGGCTTGAGCATGTTGAAACTTTGTCGGAATATTTGTCTAAGTAATAGCTAGACCAAGTTCGAATATGAGTCATGTCAGGTCAAAAACTAGGTCACTAGGTCAAATTTAAGGAAAATCTCGCTAACACTCTTGAAGCCGCATTTTAAACTTGAGCATGTTGAAACTTTATCAGAAAGTTTGTCCTGATGATATCTAGGCCAAGTTCGAATATGGGTCATGTCATGTCAAAAACTAGGTCACTAGACCAAATTTAAGGGAAATCTTGTTAACACTCTGGAAGCCACATGTTTGGCTTGAGCATGAGAGAGTTATGTCTTAAATAGCCCATTCTCAGGTGAGCGATTCCAGGGCCTCATGGCCCTCTTGTTTTAAAATTGCCATTTCATTCTTGTCCGGTCTTCATCTCACAACCCCTTTGCCACATTTCTATGAAACTTCACAGGAGTCATCGGTACAACGTCTAGATGTGTTATTGCCCTTTTTAGCTCACCTGAGCTTTGCTCAAGGTGAGTTATTGTGATCGCCTTTTGTCCGGCGTCCGTCGTGCGTCGTCCGTCAACTTCTTCTCCTCAGTAACCAGTGGGTCAATTTGGATGAAACTTCACAGAAAGCATCCTCTCAATGACCTCACCAGAATTCCTTCAAAAATTTGGGATCCATGCTGATGCAAAATTCTGGTTTCCATGGCAACGAAACCGAAAAAACTTACAAATTCTTCTTCTCCCAAATTGGTTGGCAGATTTTCAAATAATTTTGTAGAAATGTTCCTTGGATGACCCCCTATCAGATTCCTTCAAGCCGTGTTGATTGGTTGAAAAACATGGCCGCCAGGGGGGCGGGGCTATTTTGCCTTATATGGCTATAGGGAAAACTTAAAAAATCTTCTCCTCCGAAAGTGTAAAGCCGATTTTCAAATAATTTTGTAGAAATGTTCCTTGGGTGACCCTCTATCAGATTCCTTCAAGCCATGTTGATTGGTCGAAAAACATGGCCGCCAGGAGGGGCGGGGCTATTTTGCCTTATATGGCTATAGTGCAAACTTAAAAAATCTTCTCCTCCAAATTGGTTGGCAGATTTTCAAATAATTTTGTAGAAATGTTCCTTGGATGACCCCCTATCAGATTCCTTCAAGCCATGTTGATTGGTCAAAAAACATGGCCGCCAGGGGGGCGGGGCTATTTTGCCTTATATGGCTATAGGGAAAACTTAAAAAATCTTCTCCTCCGAAAGTGTAAAGCCGATTTTCAAATAATTTTGTAGAAATGTTCCTTGGGTGACCCTCTATCAGATTCCTTCAAGCCATGTTGATTGGTCGAAAAACATGGCCGCCAGGAGGGGCGGGGCTATTTTGCCTTATATGGCTATAGTGCAAACTTAAAAAATCTTCTCCTCCAAATTGGTTGGCAGATTTTCAAATAATTTTGTAGAAATGTTCCTTGGATGACCCCCTATCAGATTCCTTCAAGCCATGTTGATTGGTCAAAAAACATGGCCGCCAGGGGGCAGGGCTATTTTGCCTTTTATGGCTATAATGAAAACTTAAAAAATCTTCTCCTCCATAAGTGTCAGGCCGATTTTCAAATAATTTTGTAGAAATGTTCCTTGGGTGACCCTCTATCAGATTCCTTCAAGCAATGTTGATTGGTCAAAAAACATGGCCGCCAGGGGGCGGGGGCTATTTTGCCTTATATGGCCAAAGTGAAAACTTAAAAAATCTTCAACATCTTCTCCTCAGTAACCAGTGGGTCAATTGGGATGAAACTTCACAGAAAGCATCCTCTTAATGACCTCACCAGAATTCCTTCAAATTTTAGGGATCCATGCAGAATTCTGGTTTCCATGGCAATGAAACGAAAAAAACTCTTCTTCTCCCAAACTGGTTGGCAGATTTTCAAATAATTTTGTAGAAATGTTCCTTGGATGACCCTCTACCAGATTCCTTCAAGCCATGTTGATTGGTCAAAAAACACGGCCGCCAGGGGGGCGGGGCTATTTTGCCTTATATGGCTATAGTGAAAACTTAAAAAATCTTCTCCTCCTTCTTCCTTGGATGACCCACTTTCAGATTCCTTCAAGCCATGTTGATTGGTCAAAAAACATGGCCGCCAGTAGGCAGGGCTATTTTGCATTATATGGCTATAGTGAAAACTTAAAAAATCTTCTCCTCCAAAAGTATCTGGCCGATTTTCAAATTGTAGAAATGTTCCTAGGGTGACCCTCTATCAGATTTCTTCAAGCCAAGTTGATTGGTCGGAAACTATGGCTGCCAGGGGGCCAGGCTTATATAGCTAAAGTGAAAAAAAAAAAAATCAGGTGAGCGATTCAAGGGCCATCATGGCCCTCTTGTTTAAAATTGTGTCCGTCTGTACGTCCACATTTCTTGTCCGGCCTTTATCTCACAACTCCTTGGCCACATTTCTATGAAACTTCACAGGAGTCATCGGTACAATGTCTTGTTGCGCATATTACGAGGGCGTTTAATTTGACCTACTTTTGGATGAGTTATTGCCCTTTTTAGCTCGCATATTCAAAGAAATAGGGGAGCTTATGTTATCACCCCGGCGTTGGTGTTGGCGTCCGCGTTGCCAGCTTGGTCAAACCTTTGCATGCAAGGCCTTTTCTCAGACACTGTGTATGCTGTTGCTTTGAAACTTCACACACTTATTCAGGATCATTAGGGGACCTTGTATGTCAAGTCCCATAACTCTGGAATGGATTTTGACTGAATTGTGCCCCTTTTTGGACTTAGAAATTGGGTCAAACCTTTCCGTGCAAGGCCTTTTCTCAGACACTGTGTATGCTGTTGCTTTCAAACTTCACACACTTATTCAGGGTCATTAGAGGACCTTGTCTGTCAAGTCCCATAACTCTTGAATGGATTTTGACTGAATTGTGCCCCTTTTTCGACTTAGAATTTTGGTCAAACCTTTGCGTGCAAGGCCTTTTCTCAGACACTGTGTATGCTGTTGCTTTGAAACTTCACACACTTATTCAGGATCATTAGGGGACCTTGTATGTCAAGTCCCATAACTCTGGAATGGATTTTGACTGAATTGTGCCCCTTTTTGGACTTAGAAATTGGGTCAAATCTTTGCGTGCAAGGCCTTTTCTCAGACACTGTGTATGCTGTTGCTTTCAAACTTCACACACTTATTCAGGATCATTAGGGGACCTTGTATGTCAAGTCCCATAACTCTGGAATGGATTTTGACTGAATTGTGCCCCTTTTTCGACTTAGAATTTTGGTCAAACCTTTGCGTGCAAGGCCTTTTCTCAGACACTGTGTATGCTGTTGCTTTGAAACTTCACACACTTATTCAGGATCATTAGGGGACCTTGTATGTCAAGTCCCGTAACTCTGGAATGGATTTTGACTGAATTGTGCCCCTTTTTGGACTTAGAAATTGGGTCAAACCTTTGCGTGCAAGGCCTTTTCTCAGACACTGTGTATGCTGTTGCTTTCAAACTTCACACACTTATTCAGGGTCATTAGGGGACCTTGTATGTCAAGTCCCATAACTCTGGAATGGATTTTGACTGAATTGTGCCCCTTTTTCGACTTAGAATTTTGGTCAAACCTTTGCGTGCAAGGCCTTTTCTCAGACACTGTGTATGCTGTTGCTTTGAAACTTCACACACTTATTCAGGATCATTAGGGGACCTTGTATGTCAAGTCCCATAACTCTGGAATGGATTTTGACTGAATTGTGCCCCTTTTTGGACTTAGAAATTGGGTCAAATCTTTGCGTGCAAGGCCTTTTCTCAGACACTGTGTATGCTGTTGCTTTCAAACTTCACACACTTATTCAGGGTCATTAGGGGACCATAAGTGTCGGGCCAATTTTCAAATAATTTTGTAGAAATGTTCCTTGGGTGACCCTCTATCAGATTCCTTCAAGCCATGTTGATTGGTCGAAAAACATGGCCGCCAGGGGGGCGGGGCTATTTTGCCTTATATGGCCAAAGTGAAAACTTAAAAAATCTTCTCCTCCGAAAGTGTCAGGCTGATTTTTAAATAATTTTGTAGAAATGTTCCTTGGATGACCCTCTATCAGATTCCTTCAAGCCAAGTTGATTGGTCGAAAAACATGGCCGCCAGGGGGGCGGGGCTATTTTGCCTTATATGGCTATAGTGAAAACTTAAAAAATCTTCTTCTCCGAAAGTGTCAGGCCGATTTTCAAATAATTTTGTAGAAATGTTCTTTGGATGACCCACTTTCAGATTCCTTCAAGCCATGTTGATTGGTAAAAAAACATGGCCACCAGTGGGCAGGGCTATTTTGCATTATATGGCTATAGTGAAAACTTAAAAAATCTTCTCCTGCAAAAGTGTCTGGCCGATTTTCAAATAATTTTGTAGAAATGTTCCTAGGGTGACCCTCTATCAGATTCCTTCAAGCCAAGTTGATTGGTCGGAAACTATGGCTGCCAGGGGGCGGGGCTTATATAGCTAAAGTGAAAAAAAAAAACAGGTGAGCGATTCCAGGGCCATCATGGCCCTCTTGTTTAAAATAAATCACTAACTGACAAAATACAGTCAGCCAGACAAATACCCCTTGGGGAGCCATACGTTTTTCCCAAAAACAACCTCTAGTTGGTAATGTAATTGACTGATTTATATGTTATACCCTCAGACAAAACATTTACGGGACAAATACTGGAATGACCTTTCAATGTACTTTTAGCCCTTTCCCAGCACAAACTGCTTGTTTTATGGTGATGACCAACCTTTCATGGTCTTCTCACCGTTTCTTTAACCCTTTACCAAGAGAGTGTGGGACACACATCACTTTTCCACAAAGAAACAAATTTTAAGCAAACAATTGAAAAAATCTGAGAAAAAAATATAAAAAATCTCTATTAACAAATGCATAATTATTGAAAAGAGTTGAAACTATTGTGGAAAAATACTAATCAGAGCAATTTCTACTTTCACTAAAGTTGTCTGCTGAAGATACGTCAACGTGTGTCTACCAGTTGGAAAGGGTTTAGAAAGAGCTAAGTATATATTGCAGGATATGGAACATACTTTTTTTCAAACAAAATATATTGGCAGCCTCGGTCAAAACTGTACAGGAAAAAAATCTAGAAGTCAAGCCCTGCTTATTTTACCAAATGAACTTTTAATCCTTTCCCTTATACGACAAATCTGCAGCAGCCTTTGAACATATTTTATCAAAAAATGGAAAATCTCTATAATTGAATGTGTAACGTGTATTGACGTTAAGCCATCGTGGGTCACCCATCCAGGTACTAATCGCGATGAACGTTGCTTAACTTTATGAAAAGGTCAACCGCTCTACCAACGTCGCTATAAAAGCCGTCTTCTACGACAAGGCCGTAGAAGTGATATTTAAACCTATACCCCGTTCCCGTTACATTTCTCCCTCTTCTCTTGACTTCGACCCGAAGTCACACAACTGAACACAAGCAGTACACTAGAGTGGAGTCCATGTAACATCACTGGGAACCACTGGGGTCCGGGGATGATGGTGATATCAACCCAAAAATTCCACCGCTGCCACCATTTGTAACGTGTATCCGGGTACTAACCGCGATGAACGTTGCTTAATTTTATGAAAAGGTCAACCACTCTACCAACGTCGCTATAAAAGCCGGCTTCTACGACAAGGCCGTAGAAGTCATATTTAAACCTATACCCCCGTTCCCGTTACAAATGGATAACCTATGACTAAAAGTAAAAGTGGAAAACATTGTGGCAAAAGGAGAAATTGCTTGTTTTGAGCAATTTCTTCTTTTGTCACTGTTTTCAAAAAGCTGTCTGCTGCAGAGGCGTCAGAAAGCATCTATATGAGGGAAAGGGATAAGCTTACCAGGAGAATGTTTGTTGTCTCTGTATATCTAGTGACTGCATTCCAAAATGATTAAATTTACATTGAAGTTATGGGTAACGATTCACATTCAAGCAACCTGCTCTCAAATTTAGCATGCTGAAAAGGAATTGTAACAAGACTCCATTTCACCTGATGTGGTTTATAATGAACTCTTTATTTCCACAGAATCTGGATTCAGTGAGCCGCGTATGTGTGATTACTCAGGGAATTACTATTGTGAACTGTGTCATTGGAACGATATCATTTTAATACCAGCCAGGGTTCTACATAACTGGGATTTTGATGAATGGAAAGTTAGTATAAATTTATTGCATATTTCCAGTGTCCAATCTAGGAGGGTGGATCATGCTTATTCTAATACTGTTTTGAATATTCCCCCCTAAATTTGTATGGAAGGCGGGACTTTTTTCCATAAATTCCCCCCCTTGTTTTCGAATCCTAGATTGGACATTTATATGAGCCTGTCTGTCAGAAAAGTATGTAGGTTCAGATTGGCCTGTACATCTGCACAGTGTCCTCAGAATCTACACAAGTAGACAGAAGCTTCTAACAAATTTAGGTAAGCATCATTATGTGACAGTGTAGATCTTGATCAGACTGTGTTAATGGACTTGTACCTTTTTTATATGGATGAGTTCATAGAAGGAATTTTTATAGAAACATCCTGGCAATGAGGATGATAAAAATTATATTTCCTTCTTTGAAATAACTTTGCAAAACGTATTTTTATCAAATTACATCACTTATCATTAGATACTGGAATTCTATTCCTCTTAATACGGTACATGTACTTACTTGCCAATATTAAATGGGTGCTGACATACTCATTTTTTTATGTGCTTAGCTATCACTCTGGTTAGAATTCCCATAACAAAATCTCAATGGTACATATACTTAATTTATTGCATAACTCTATAATTATCTTCCTCCCCATTTATTTTCATAACCCTTTTCCACTTGCAGATATATTTTGATGCCACAGTAGCAGAATGATGACTGTGAAAACATTTTGCAAAAGGAGAATTAATGAACGATTCATCCTTCTGCTTCAATATTTTCAACTCTATTCAATAATTATACTTTGATTTAAAAAAACTTTTGCATACTTTAGCCCACAGTTTTCTAAGGCATCTGCTGGAGATGTGTTGTAGATCTATGTGGGGAACGGTTATCAGTATCTGTATAAGTTTCCTGATGTGATAGTTTTAGAGTCCTCTGGTTTGAAACCTTCCAAGGAAGAAAAATGTCACATCTTGAAAATTGGAAGTACAGTTTTGATTAAAAAACTAACTATTTTGATTATGATCATTTAAGCATTTCCTCTTGTTAACACTCTTTTTCAAATATTCCTTAGCTGTAGAGGCATCAACAGTTGTCAGTAGTAGGTGAAAAGAGGTGTGACTTATAAATTACTCTATGTTGTCAGTAGTAGGTAACACAAAGTGATACTCATAAAGTACTCAATGTTGTCAGTTAAAGGTAAAAAGAGGTGTGGCTGATAAAATACTGTATGTTGTCAGTAGTAGGTTAAACAAGGTATGACTCATAGAGTACTCTATGTTGTCAGTACATGTAGTAGGTAAAAAGAGATGTGACTCATAAAGTACTCAATGTTGTCAGTAGTAGGTAAAAAGATAAGGTGTGACTATTAAAGTACTATATGTTGTCAGTAGTAGGTAAAAAGAAGAGGTGTGACTCATAAAGTACTCAATTTTGTCAGTTGTAGGTAAAAAGTACTCTTATGTTTTCAGGTATGTAGGGCCTCCAAACAATACCTCAGGTTGATGGAAACCAAAGCTGTGATACGCATTCAGGATATCAACCCCATGTTGTTCAGTTTCGTAGATGAGCTCAATGAAATTAAGGTAAAATTCTACATCTCTGTATAACCCTTTCCCACATACAACAAATCTGCAGCAGATGCCTTTTATAATCTAAGCAAAAACACAGAAAATCTTATAAATTAAGGCATAAGTTGAAAACATTTTGGCAAATTGAGAAATTGCTTATCTTGAGCAATTTCTCCTTTTGTCACAATATTTTCAAAAGTCATCAGAAAGCGTCTATATGTGAGAAAGGGATAAATGTTTTTTTTGTGTCTAACCATGAGAAAATGGTACAAGTGGACTTTTCTGAAAAGATCAGCCAGCATATCTACTTTAATCAGAATCATGCAGTTCACAAAAGCCAGCTTGTAAGCTCATTTAACCTACAAACCTGATGTTTGGCCTCGATGATTAGTTTGAGCACTAACTGTATAGGTTCATGCTTTAAATAAAAGGAATTAAAATTATTGAATAGAGAGGAAAACGTTGTATAGGCAAAAAGGAAGAAAATGCTCATTTTCAGAAATATCTTGTTTTAGTTCAAAGATTTCAATCAAAGGATTGAAGTGTATAGTTGAAGGGTGTTATTTGCTGATTTACATTGAAATTTGATAACAAATAATGTTTCAACCTCAACCAAGATCAACCTCATCACTTTCTGCATCTAACCATAAAAGCATTATCTCATTATGGGGAATAACTTTTATCACAAGAAGGCATATTTTAACCCCTTCTGACATACAGACAATTATTTATGTAGCAGCATTGATTTCTGAAGAGAAATTTCTCCATTGGTCACAATGTTTTTGAACTCTATTCAATAATCAGTATTTGGTTTTTATAGATTTTTCACATTTCTGCAGAGTAGTTTTCAAAGTTGTCTGCTGCAGGTTAGTCATGTTTGGAAACAATTATCCAAGCTCTAGAATTAAATGTCATAGATATTTCTGTATTTTATAAGAAAGGATTTATGTTCAGGAGTATCAGGTGTCTGCTTTAGATTAGTTTGAAAATTGACATTAATTTCAGTACATCCCAAGCTCGGTTATAGTACACAGCACATGCACAGTTTATTTTTTCTTTCTTAGAAATTACGAGAAGAACTTCTAATCATGAAAAAATACATCCTAATTTGCGCTATGGCCATGAACAGCAAGCTATTACTGCAGTTAAAATCCCGCCAACATTTTGTGGAGAGTTCTGACATTTATTCGATGCGAGATCTCATTGATGTACAAAAGGATGCACTACTCCCTGTGTTGGCCCAGGTACATTCCAGTTGGGCCCAGCATATCAAAACAGACTGGAAAGGATTGAGTATGCAATCCAATCAAAATTGACATTAATTTCAGTACATCCCAAGCTCGGTTATAGTACACAGCACATGCACAGTTTATTTTTTCTTTCTTAGAAATTACGAGAAGAACTTCTAATCATGAAAAAATACATCCTAATTTGCGCTATGGCCATGAACAGCAAGCTATTACTGCAGTTAAAATCCCGCCAACATTTTGTGGAGAGTTCTGACATTTATTCGATGCGAGATCTCATTGATGTACAAAAGGATGCACTACTCCCTGTGTTGGCCCAGGTACATTCCAGTTGGGCCCAGCATATCAAAACAGACTGTGAGGTGAGTGGATGAAGATGGGGTCAGAGATCCGGTTAAACCTTTCCTACATACACCAACATCTGCAGCAGACCACTTTGAAAACATCAAGGCAAAAATAAAGAAAACATTTATTAATGACAGTATTTTTCTTGAATACAAATGAAAACATAGTGGCAAAAGGAGAAATTGCATTTATTTATCTTTTTACAACAATGTTTACAAAAGTTGTCTGTTGCATGTGTCAAAATGTGTTGAAATTATTTTGAGAAATGTAGAACTATTTCTACATTGCTATGTGATCTTGTGTGAAGAAATCTCAAAACTTTCTTGTTAGACAATGTTTTCAAAATTTGTTTATTAATGAATCTTCCATAGGGTTTTCTTAATATGTTTTCAAATCAGAGAAAATTAATCCTTTCCCACATGTTGAATCATCTGTAGCTGACGGCTTGAAAACATTGTGTCAAAGGGAGAAAATGCTCATAATTAGAAACTTCTCCTTTTCATCTTTTTTCAATAATCAAACTTTCATACAAAGAGATTTTCCATATTTTTTGCGTAGATATTTTAAAAATTATCTGCTGCAAGTGGGAAAGGGTTAAAGCAGCTCATCATTTGAATGTTTCAGTTGTGTAGAGCTAAAGGGTTTATCTGTGAGCTCTGTGACCAGAATGAAATCCTGTTTCCATTTGACAACATTGCCCTAGTCTGTTCTGAGTGTTCCTATGTTATACACAGGTAAGTTTCACTATGAGCTGCATTAGGTGTTCCTATGTTATACACAGGTAAGTTTCACTATGAGCTGCATTAGGTGTTCCTATGTTATACACAGGTAAGTTTCACTATGAGCTGCATTAGGTGTTCCTATGTTGTACACAGGTAAGTTTCACTATGAGCTGCATTAGGTGTTCCTATGTTATACACAGGTAAGTTTCACTATGAGCTGCATTAGGTGTTCCTATGTTATACACAGGTAAGTTTCACTATGAGCTGCATTAGGTGTTCCTATGTTATACACAGGTAAGTTTCACTATGAGCTGCATTAGGTGTTCCTATGTTATACACAGGTAAGTTTCACTATGAGCTGCATTAGGTGTTCCTATGTTATACACAGGTAAGTTTCACTATGAGCTGCATTAGGTGTTCCTATGTTATACACAGGTAAGTTTCACTATGAGCTGCATTAGGTGTTCCTATGTTATACACAGGTAAGTTTCACTATGAGCTGCATTAGGTGTTCCTATGTTGTACACAGGTAAGTTTCACTATGAGCTGCATTAGGTGTTCCTATGTTATACACAGGTAAGTTTCACTATGAGCTGCATTAGGTGTTCCTATGTTATACACAGGTAAGTTTCACTGAGCTGCATTAGGTGTTCCTATGTTATACACAGGTAAGTTTCACTATGAGCTGCATTAGGTGTTCCTATGTTATACACAGGTATGTTTTACTTGGAGCTGCACCAGTTGAAAAAGGGGTATTTTTTTTGTGATGCCTGCAATGGCAGGTTTGAACCCCTACTCAGCCATTGACTACTTCTGATGAGCGTCATTTGTTTTTCACAAATAGGCTAAAATTTGTAGGAATGTATCAAGTCGTCTGGGAAGAATAAAGTGTGTAGTGCTGATGAGAGGAAGCCATGAAACACATGGTTTGATGAGCGGGCTGCCTTGATATAGCTTAATAATTGTACAAAAATTGTTTTAAAACTCAAATAAAAATTAGGGTCACTTCATTGATTGACTTGTTGGCAAACAACACATAACAAGTCAGTTCAATTCATACACTCTAATGTATTACTTAACATTGTGTGGGAACAAAACCAATGGAACTGCATTGAGAAAATACAGCTTTGACTCTTATCAATGAAGGTTTTTGGGAGAAATCTGGAGTAGATTTTTATACAAGCAAACATTTCATGTTTTCATACAGGTTTGAAAAAACTATTAATATTAGAGTATTTAATGAATAGAGTCGAAAACATTGTTGCAAAAGAAGAATTTACTCATAACAAGCAAATATGGCTGTAAAACTGAAACAATCAATCAAATTCTTTGTGGATTTTTTTCTTTCTTTGACCACAATGTTTTTAAAAGATTTCTGTTGCAGATTACACTATACCTATTATTTGTTATTTCAATTGCAGACATTGTTTTTCCAAGAGGGGAGGGACTTGCCCTAGATGTGAAAGGCGAAATAAGAGAAAAAACAACTGATGAGAGGAAGTTATTCCTATTTCTTACACAAATTGTCTGATAATATAATGCAGTGTGGGTGTGAACAACAGATATAGCACTTCACAGCATGTCCATTCATATCCCTTTCCAAATACAAAAAGGCTGCAGCAGAGTATATATAAATGAAAATAAATGATTTAAGTTGAAAATGTTGTGTCAAAGTCTTCTGCAAGTTTGAAAAACATCTGATAAGAATAATGTAATGTATTGAAAATTTGACGCATCCTTTCAATATGTGTAGACATCATTGTGGAAAAAAAGAGAAATTGTTCATTTTGATAAATGTCTTCTGCTGCAAAATCTTCGGATTTTGTTTTTGTGATAGTTGAATAGGTGTATACTTTGAATCTGCCTGTAGTGCTATTATAATGGTCTGTAAGGTGCTATATATGTTGTTTACAGTTTCTTTAAGCTATTAGTGTGACGAAACCGGTTAGTTCAGGTGGTAGCGACGTTTGCTGTCAAGCCAGGGATTGTGAGTACAAACCCCAGCCCTGCCAACATTCTGACCAACATTTGATAAAAGTCAATGTGACAAGCCTCATTCAACTTCCTCCTATGGGCTTACATTCTATGTGGAAAAGCAGCCAGTTGCTCGGAAAGTATTTTGTGTGGAATACTGGTGTGAGAAAGTTGGGAAACACACAAGTAGGTGAACAAGCCATCATGATATGATGGGAAAATTAATCAGGCTGTTGGTGAGGACTTTGATCGGTCAAACATCCCTACAGTGTGATAATGTGAACAGTGAATATTCTGTGCAGACTGCTGATATACATCGCCCATCAATCCAGATCGAATCCTTGATTGTCAAATATTCTTTCTGATATTTTAGGAATCGTTGTAACAAGTTTATATTCATGTTCACCAATATTTATGTGTTAATGCATTGATCATTACCTGTGAGCAAAAGCCTGGAAACAGATGACTGATGAGTATGGTAGAATGGCCGCCCTGATATACTGTTGAAAACGGTTTTAATTTCAAATCAATCTGCTGATGAATTCTTTGATTCAAGTTGTTAGCTCCTACTGGCCAAAGGCCAGAAGAGGTTATGCCATGGCGTGGTGTCCATTGTCTATGTGCGTCCGTAAACAATTGCTTGTGAACGCGAAACAGTCTTTAGTTTTGATTGTACAGCCAGATCCTCACATGCAAGACTGGATTATGGCCCTTGAAATTGTCAAAATTGCTATAAGAGCTTGTGAACACAATAGAGGCTCCATTTACTATCTGATTTACTATTACTATTAGGTATCCATGAGAGTTTGGTTCCTTTTGCAAACCAGCCAGATCCGGCCATGCAAGACTGGATTATGGCCCTTGAAATTGTCAGTATTGCTATAATAGAGCTTGTGAATGCGATAAAGTCTTCAGTTTTGATTGTATCTCAATCAAACTTATACAGTAGTTAAATATCCATGAGAGCTCAGTATCTTTCGCAAACCAGCCAGATCTGCCCATACAATACTGGATTATGGTCCTTGGAATTGTCGCAATTCTTATAATAGAGCTTGTGAACACAATAGAGGCTCCATTTAGTATCTGATCTTCACCAAAGTTACACAGTAGTTAGGTATCCATGAGAGTTTGGTTCCTTTCGCAAACCAGCTAGATCCGACCATGCAAGACTGTATTATGGCCGTTGAAATCCCATCCCAGTAGAGCATAGGCCCTCATGGGCCTCTTGTTAGCTCGACTTTTGAAAAAAACGAGAGCTATTGTCATGACCCTGGCGTCGGCGGCGGCGGCGTGGTCGTCCGGTTAAGGTTTTTTGTTTAGCTCATTTTTTTTTTTCTTCTGTTTACTCCCTATCAGTCGAGCGTCTGTGCCGTACGCGGTGCTCTTGTTTTCAAATGCATTCAATGTAATACTTAATAACATGAAAAAATTTCCTGTCCAAATGAGGCTTTACTTTAATTGAGATTTAACAAAGGAAAATGAGCCTTCAGGGATTTGCTGCTTGTGTTAATGATTGGAAGTGAACTAGAAGATTGAGCCATTAAATGTAACCCTTTCCCACATACAAAAATCTCTCACCAGATGACTTTCAGAACAACTTTTTAAAAAAAAAATTGAAATCTTTCTGAATGAAAGTATATCTATTGAGTAGAGTTGAAAACATCAAGGCAAATATGAGCAATTTTGCCAGAATGCAGAGGAAACAGTCAGTGAAGATTCCTCAAAAAACATGGCTGCCAGGGGGTTGAGCTGTTTTGCCTTATGTGGCTGTAGAGAACATTTTGAAAATCTTTTCTGATGAAAGTATGTGGTTTATTTTCAAATAATTTTGTAGAAGTGACCCTTGGGTAACCTTCTATAAAATTCCTTCAAGCCATATTGATTGATTGATAAAAAAATATGGCTGCCAGGGGTTGGGGCTGTTTAGCCTTATATGAAAACTTTAAAAATCTTCTCCTCAGAAATTAAGTTGAAGATTTAAAAAAAAAATGTAGAAGTGTTCCTTGGGTGACCCTCTTTCAGATTCCTTCAAACCATTTTAATTAGTTGAAAAAATGGCAACTAGGGGCTAGGGCTGTTCGCCTGATATGACTATAGTGATTTAATTTTTGCTTTATACAGTGGAGCGGTATTGGACTCTTGTTTATTATGAGAGCATTGCTGTCTGATGGCGGCTCATATTCTAATATTTACAATTTGGAAGAGTCTTAAACACATGACAGATATTTTTAACTTTTATCTGTTTGACCTTACATATTGAATTGTTTTGTTTTAAATTTTACATTTTAACCCTTTCCCACATACACCATATCTGCAGCAGACTATTGAAAATATAATGGCAAAAAAAAAGAATATTTGTAAATGAATTAGTTAAAAACATTGGTACAAAATGAGAAATTGCATTGTCAGATGCATATGCTTGTGGTAAGTGAATATATATATACATGTATAACAAGATGTAGCGGTGTAAAGTGAATGGTGGAACATGTTATGATGTAACTATTTTTTAGTTTCCCTGACGATTTATTATGGTGCTAAGAAACCAAATTTTAGTCTTTCATAGAGACTCATTTATTATTATGCCTTTAATAGTGTAAATATTATTATTATTTTTTATTCATAATGAATATTATTAAATTATCATTTGACAAAACAAAGCTCCTTCTTCTCTATTTTCTCTTAACCTTCTTCGATGCAGACAACTTCAAATGCCTCGGCATAAGACAGCATTAAAAACATTGTACAAATGAGGAGAGGGATTGGGGGGGATAAGCATAATGGATTTAAGGATTTGATCCCTGCTAGAGGTGGTTATGTTAGGAAACATATGAGCCAGTCTCATTTATCGAGCTATGTCACCAGGAACCATGGATAAGTTGTTTTTTAGCTCATCTGTGCACGAAAAGTGCTCAAGTAGAGCTATTGTGATCACATGTTGTCGGACAGCTAAGTTCGAATCTAGGTCATGTCCAATCATAAACTAGGTCACAAAGCCAATTTGAAGGAAAATCTTGTTAACACTCTAGAGACCCCATTTTTTGCTCCAGCAGCTTGGAACTTTGTCAGAATGTTTTTCTTGATGATGTCAAGGCCAAGTCTAAAACTCTTTCAAAATGCCAAATTGAAGGAAAACCTTGTTAACACTCTGGATGCCGTTTTTTTGCTCAAGGTAAGCAATTGTCTGTCGTCAACAATTGCCTTGTTAACACTCTACAGGCTACATGTTACAATGAAACTTTATCAGAACATTCATCTCCATCAAATCTTGGACAAGTTTGAAACTTGGCCATAGAGGTCAAAAACTAGGTCACTAGGTCAAATTGAAGTAAATTCTTGTTAACACTGGAGACTGCATTTTTACCTTGAGCATTTTGAAACTTTATCAGAATGTTTGTTATGTTGACATGTTTTGCCTTATATGGCCAAAGTGAAAACCTCAAAAAATCTTCTTCTCCAAAATAATCGTCCGATTTCCAAATAACTTTGTAGAAATGTTCCTCGGGTCATGTTGATTTTTTAAAAAACTTTTAAAACGTTGAACTTAACACAATTGTTAATATTTACAACAAGAGTGCTGCAAGCGAACGCCAAGGCTCATCTGCTTTTTTCAAGTCGAAAATGGAGCATTACTGAATAATTATTAAAACCAGAGTTACGTTTGAAAATGCTGACTGCTTTTTGAGTAATGATGTAAGGTTAAAGTTGTGTGACAACGAAGACAACACCACCAAGGGTATAAAATACCCGGACTTTTTTCTTCGAAAAACGGACGAGCAAATAAATAAAAAGTAAATAAAAAAGCAGTAAATGCAGAATAGAGTTATCTAACTTGATAATCTACATAGGTGTGATGTTTGTTTAAAGTTTCAATGCAATGCATCAAGTAAATACAGAGATATGGACTCTTAATGTAGTTTCACACAACTGTAACCAGACTTTCTAAAAATGCAGGATAGAGTTATCCGACTTGATAATATGCATAGGTGTGATAGTTGGGTAGGGTTGTAGAAAGTTTCAATGCAATACATGTAGTATTTAAGTTCTTGCATGCAAAACCTTAACCAAGGTGTGACGTGGACGCGGACACCAGTGTGAGTAGTATAGCTCTTATATTCTTCGAATAGACTAGCTAAAAAGGTCGATTTTCTTTTTAAAAAAGAGAAATGATTGATCACTCATTTGTAATAATTTGCAATATCGGAAAAACAGTTTTACTAGTAATGGCCTCCTTTTTTCACATTTGTAATAAATTGAACAGCACAGTGATCTGAAACAAATTGGCCGGGTTCACAAGAAAGTACTTCTATACTTTGAGACTGCTTTCCTTATGACCAAACCAAAGCAGTTTCCACCTATGGGAGTACTTGCTGCTTCCAAATCCATGACAAGAAGAGAACAAATAAATTTAGAAATAACATCACTCACCTATGTGTTAGGTGAAATTCCCCATTACCATCATGTTAGACTATTGCTGTTCCAATCAGAACTGTTAAATGTGGATATATCATCACTGAAGTAGGAATGCCAAATTCAAACCATAAGCCACGTGGACTTTGATTTACCGCTAGACGTTCCTCTTATGCACATCTTTACAAGAAATTAAGTTTTATAGGTTGTTCCGTTCCAAGATAAATTCAATGTTTGTTTGGTGTTTTACGCTGCTTTCAACAATATATTTCATTTATATCACGACGTTTCCTGGTTAAGTTACCAGCACTACTTGTCTATTTATCTTGACACCAGCGATGTCGTCATGTTTACCCCACAACCCTGAGAGCCAAGGAGGGAAAGTCATGACTACCATTTTTAAAGTATTTGGTATGACCAGGTCAGGGATAGAAAATGCAACCTCCCGCACAGAGGCAAATGCTCTATCACTACATCATCGATGCGGTCAATATTCCTAATTAAACCTCACTCAATATTAATGAAATTCCACGTAAGAACTCAAGTGGATATTTTTTTGATCTTTAAATCTATTTTTTTCCCAAGTGTCAGTTAGCTGTATGAGTAGTTAGAATGTTTGGTACTTAACACCGCTTTCAGATGTAGTTCAGTAACATTACATCTGTTAGGTCATCAACCTGTAACCCATCTGAAAAAAGCTCGACCCGACCAGGGCACGAATTCTGGTCCTCTAGTCCCAGAGGCGAACACTCGTCCGCGTCGCTACAAAAGCTAGATATGTACCAAGGCAAGGCAATATAAGTATTCTACATAATATCCCGCTTTATGAAATTCTACCTCGAAACCTTTGCAGTTCCAACAACTACAACTCTCTTACATTACGTTTGGTTATTTCCGTTTGGCGCAATTATAACCTATCTGAAAAAGTTCTACCCGACCAGGGATCGAACTCCAGACTTATTGTTTACAGAGGCGACCTTTCTACACACAAATATGCTATGTATTTTAATCTTTTTACAATCGAACTCCCCACAACAGTTTTCTAATTGTTACAGTCCGTCTTGCCACATAGGTTTGGACCTATTGGTGAAAGATGATTGAAGCTTGTCAACGTGACTATGTGCAAGCGGGGCCTTAGAAACACCACATGTAGAGAAAGATACCAATCCATGCGCGCATTGTTTAACCCTTTCCCTCATATAGACGCTTTCTGACACCTCTGCAGCAGACGGCTTTTGGAAAACATAGTGACAAAAGAAGAAATTGCTCAAAACGAGCAATTTCTCCTTTTGACACAATGTTTTCCACTTGTTATAGGTTATCAATTCAATTATAGAGATTTTCTATTTTTTGACAAAATATGTTCAAAGACGTCTGCTGCAGAATTGTCGTATGAGGGAAAGGGTTAAACTATAAAAGTTTAATTCGTTTTCAAATATCCGATAGGTCGATTTACACACATTTGTAGAAGTAAAACGTGCTCTCTAACTTAGCAGTCACGTGACAGTGAAACGTGCGGGGGGAATATTGATTTATTGATCTTTACCCGTGTGGGTAACTGTTGTTTGCGGAACAGAACGGAACAACGACCTACAGAACTATTCATTACTTATAACAAGTGCATAATAGTGATGTCTAGAGGTAAATCAAAGTTCACTTGCTATGGGTTCGAGTCCCATATATAAGTATGGAAACAGATATTCCCTGTCTGGTGCCCCATCATTTGTTCCGTTCCGCAAAATACAGTTAGCCTATTCAATGATACCTCTGGGAAACTTCCTTCATGGTACCAGCCCTTCCCACATATAGACGCCTCTGCAGCAGACGGCGTTTAACGGTTTTGAAAACGGTGACAAAAGAAGAAATTGCACGAAACATGCAATTTCTCCTTTTGACACAATGTTTTTCACTTTAAGTCATAGGTTATCCATTCAATTATCAAGATTTTCTAATTTTTGACAAAATATGTTCAGTCGTCTGCTGCAGAAGTCATGAGGGAACCCATGGTTAAACCAGACCTAAACTTTGCTCGCTTGTGCATGTATATATAAGGACTGGCAACGAATATTCGAATGATTTATCATGAATCAAATATTCAATGAAAATCAGGAGTATTCTAAAATATAATATATCAATTGAATTGACGATACTTGAACATTTTACCTATGATTTTTTGTTAAAAACTGCAAGTTAATGGTTAACGATGGTCCATTTAATGCGTATTATATAAGGTGTCAAAACTGTAGATAACATGTCAATCCTTGCTTTGGGCTATACCGATTGTTACATTCCAAAAGCCGTAACTTCATCTTGTAAAACATTGTTTTTTAGAAAGATGCATCAATCAGACAAATCCATCATTGTGGCCATGTAATTTTCCGATTTTTTAATTCTATGTTGATTAGCAATCTGATAATGGGAAGATTTCGTGCATGTATATACAGCAAGAGAAAGGTTAAATGGCTCTAGTGGCCAGTTTGACATTTCTACTCTTATAGCGTCCTTTACTACAATGAAAGCCTGAAAGCCAGTAGAGCTAAAAACGGACCATAAAGTGCATTAAATTTGATTATTTACATAGTTTGGAAGCAATGTAGAAGGTTAACCAAGGTGTGACTCGCACACCAGGGCGAGTAGAATAGCGCTCATTCTCTCTGAAAATTCGAGCTAAAAAAGGTTTATTTGCAAAAGAAACAAGAGCGCCAAATGTCACAAAATACGCCCGTCCTGTTTTTTTGAGACCAATAAAGTATAGTGATAATTGGTTGTACATTAGGCAAATATAGAGAGCAGACACCGTTAGTACAGTTTTGGCCATTTCAAGACATAAGTGTGTAGTGACTAAGATAACGTGGTAAGTTATCAAACTTGTCCAAGATATTATGCCAATATACATTCTGACCAAATTTGGTGATGATTGGACAAAGGCTTTTAAAGTTATTGAGCTGACAAGACTAATTTTAGGTAATTTCTTTTATAAAAGGGCAATAACTCTTGATTGACTAAAGCGATATTGCTAGTTATCGAACTTGTCCGAGATATTATGCCAATACACATTCTGACCAAATTTGGACAAAGGCTTCTAAAGATATTAAGCTGAAAATCCCAATTTTAGGTAATTTCTTTTATAAAAGGGCAATAACTCTTGATTGACTAAAGCGATATTGCTAGTTATCGAACTTGTCCAAGATATTATGCCAATACACATTCTGACAAAGGCTTCTTAAGTTATTGAGCTGACAAGACCAATTTTAGGTAATTTCTATAATTAAAGAGCGATATGGCTAGTTATCGAACTTGTACGAGATATTATGCCAATACACATTCTGACCAAATTTGGTGATGATTGGACAAAGGCTTTTAAAGTTATTGAGCTGACAAGACTAATTTTAGGTAATTTCTATAATTAAAGGGCAATAACTCTTGATTGACTAAAGCGATATGGCTAGTTATCGAACTTGTCCGAGATATTATGCCAATACAAATTTTGGTGATGATTACACAAAGGCTTCTAAAGTTTTTGAGCTGACAAGACCAATAACTCTTGATTGACATAAGCGATACGGCTAGTTATCAAACTTGTCCGAGATATTATCCCAATACACATTCTGACCAAATTTGGTGATAATTGGACAAAGGCTTCTTAAGTTATTGAGCTGACAAGACCAATTTTGTGTAATTTCTATAATTAAAGGGCGATAACTCTCGATTGACTAAAGCGATATGGCTAGTTATCGAACTTGTACAAGATATTATCCCAATACACATTCTGACTAAATTTGGTGACTATTGGACAGGCTTCTAAGTTCTTAAGTTATTGAGCTGACAACATATTGGACGCCGCAGGTAAAACTAATACGAACCGTTTTGAAAAAAACGGGCGTATAAAAAGGCTAGCAATTTCTGCTAATGCCTCCATGTTTTCAATAACAATACCTTCCCTTAAATTGGTCTGTATTTGATAATGATCAACAAAAAGACTTAGTTTATCAATATTTATTACAAGTTGTAGCACTGATGTAACAGTGGCTGTAGTAAAGTAAGCACTTTAATTGAATTGAAGTTCATGCGAAAAACATGATCTTTTTCAATAATAACAAAAGGAAAATAACAGTAATGTATTGTAGTTAATATTTTCCAAGTATTTTCTCAGATCTGCTTTAAGTGATGAAGTATAACTGAACAAAAATAAACCAAATCCAGAGCTTTATGAAAAAGTACATTTATTACTATGGCATACATTGTCTTGACCCTTTCCCATATGACCAATTTGTTGCAGAGAACTTTTAAAACATCTGAACAGAAGTAGGAAAAATCTTTATAATATAATACAGTTGATAACATTCTGACAAAAGTAAAAATTGCTCATTATGAGAGAATTCTCCCTTTTCCAAAATGTTTTCAAAAAGTGTGTTTGTGGGTAGGGTTCAAGAGCACATTCTCAGGTGAACAATTCAGGTTCTCATGTTTCATAAACAAGAGGCCCAAGAGGGCCAGTATCGCTCCACGGCCATAAGGCAAAAATAAAATCTCCAAACAGCCCTGCCCCGTGGTGGCTATTTTTTTTACCAACCACCATGGCTTAAAGGAATCTTGTAGAGTGTCACCAAAGGAATGTTTCTGCAAAATTATTTGAAAATATGCCTGACACTTTCGGAGGAGAAGATTTTTTAAGTTTTCACTATGGTCATATAAGTCAAAATAGCCCCGCCCTCTGGCGGCCATGTTTTTCGACCAATCAACATGGCTTGAAGGAATCTGATAGAGGGTCACCCAATGAACATTTCTACAAAATTATTTGAAAATCGGCTGAACACTTTCGGAGAAGAAGATGTTTTAAGTTTTCACTATAGCTATATAACGCAAAAAAGCCCCGCCCCCTGGCGGCCATGTTTTTCGCCCAATCAACATTTCTTGAAGGAATCTAATTAAGGTTCACACAAGGAACATTTCTACCAAATTATTTGAAAATCGGCCTGACACTTTTGACGGAGAAGATTTTTTAAGTTTGCTCTTTAGCCATATAGGCAAAATAGCCCCGCCCTGTGACGGCCATGTTTTTTTACCAATCAACATGGCTTGAAGGAATCTGATAGAGGGTCACCCACGGAACATTTCTACATAATTATTTGAAAATCTGCTGAACACTTTTTGAGAAGATTATTTAAGTTTTCACTATAGCTATATAAGGCAAAAAAGCCCCGCCCCCTGGCGGCCATGTTTTTCGCCCAATCAAAATTTCTTGAAGGAATCTAATAAAGGGTCACCCAAGGAACATTTCTACAAAATTATTTGAAAATCGGCCTGACACTTTCGGAGAAGAAGATTTTTTAAGTTCTCACTATTTTTTTCTTTCGGTTGCCATGGAAACCAGAATTTTGAATGGATCAAAAAAAATTGAAGGAATTTAGTAGAGGACATTGAGAGGATGCTTCCCATGAAGTTTCAACCAAATTGGCCAAGTGGTTAGGGAGAAGAAGTCGTTTAAAGGAAAAAGTTAACGCACGCACGCACGACGGACAATTCGCCATGACATAAGCTCGACTGGCTTTCAGCCAGTGGAGCTAAAAACAAATAAACTAGATGAAAGCGTATGGACACCATAATAATATATAACGGTACCCTTTCAGAAAGGTCAGGATCAGGTTAATTTTGTAGAGTAATACAATGATAATGATGACTTAAAACATAAACGAACACAATACTCTATTGACTATGTACATTGATAAATCCTTGAGATCACAATTGATAATGATGATCTTAACGGTGCTTCCTATTCATCATGCATATTAAGCTTTAATCAGAGAATCATGCATTGATACCAGGGCCCATGTTGACAAACCATTTAAAATTTCAAAGTAGCATTATTTCTGATTGGCAAAACAACATGGTTTAGCTTTGTATAGCCAATAAGAAATTGTCTTACTTGATGAATTTAGAAACGTTGGTGAAAACAAGATGTAAAATGAGAAAATATTTTTCTTTTACATACTAAGCCCCGTTCTCCGATATCGAAAATGTTAGGACATAAGAAGAAGAAAATTTATTTTCTAAAACTGTTTTCTTACTTTAATAATACCATATTAGCTATAACATTGTGTCAGGATATTTTTACTGTCAGAATGATTCGAAACAAGTCCCTATATGGATTTATAAAGTAGATGAAAGACTACAAGTTAACATTCACTTGCTTTCTGCACAAGCATTAACTCTATCTATAATAGCACATTGCCCCACATTTCTACAGTGTTAAAGGATTTTGACAGTAATTTGTACTTTTGTAAGTTTTCTTCCCTTTACATACTTTCTGAAAAGTAAACAATTTTTGACAAATCAGTACAATGCTTGTAGACATAACCATTTAACAGTTTCTCAGCATTCTTCAACTGCGAAAGCTTTGCAAAAGATAATTTTGATGTCGTTATGACACTTTGAGAAAGCTTCAAAATTGTAGGTCAAACACTGGAAATATACATGACACATCTTTGACAGACAAATGATTATCTAAATACCATTAGTATTTACACAGTATTTTCATATGATCACTCTTTTAACAATCCTAAGATATCCTATTTCGCATTTTTCTGGAAGACTGGCCTTGCCGCAATATATACATGTATACACGACGCCTCTGCAGCAGATGTCTTGATTAATAGTTATCAAAGTCATCTGCTGCAGATTTGTGGTATGTGGGAAAGGGTCGACTGTTAGGGACTTCCTTACATGTTTTATCATATCACAGTCACAGGCAGCAAGAACCTGATACATCTCAAATGTCTTTAAACAATTACAAACATTTGAATATGATTATCAAACCATTGTATCAAAATACTTCAGATATTTTTCTCTGAATGTGAATATTTACACATACAAATAAATTAATTCTTTCATGATTAACATCTTACACAAGTTTTCCCTCCATATACATTGTTTGATGCATTTTCATAAACCAGCTCTGTACAGTGTTGGTAAAAAAAATACAGTTACTTATAAATATAACTATTTAACATGTTTCACTATACAAATGTACATGTTTTAGCAATTAGTATACATTTGAAAAGGGGCGTGATTCAAATTCCCTTTAAGTGTATTAGAAATGTTTCAAACAATTAAAAAGCTGAACAACAACCTATCTGTTAATGTTATCATTTTTAAGACTTTAAACCCTTTCCCACATATAAGACACCCAAGCAGCAGATGACTTTTGAAAACATTGTGGCAAAAGGAGAAATTGCTCTTTTCCTTATTGCCACAATGTTTTCAACTTTTATTCAATAAATTATCAATTATAGAAATATTCTCTTTTTTTGTCGAGATGATTTCAAAGTTGTCTGCCTTATGCGAGAAAGGGTTAATGAATGAAGATACAAGAGATGAACATCCCGAGGCCTAGACAAGGTACCTTGTAAACAGAGGCTCGCATTGTCCCACAACATCTCACTTATAACTAAATTAAACATTGTTGTTGGGACCAAATCAATTATCTCAACCAGACAATTAAAGTGAGTTTCCATAACATAGGGTTTAGAGGTAAAATAAGTACGAAAATGAAAAACACACCACATGTAAACCTGCTCATCTTGTATAACCATCTCCAAATTTCTCCCATTCATTAACTGTGTTAACACAGTACCACTAATATATACAAATTACAATCCATGTAACAGATGAAGTGTGCATTCACTCTGTGATCAGAATATCTTTACCCTTAATTGACTCGACAAGCATTGCATTTTGATTTTATAGCCAATTTTAGGAATATCAAGATTAAAATGTTAAGTTGAGCAGACTCAATGAATACGCCATGCCCACAGACCTGGCATTTACTGGCAAAATTGTATTCACAGAATCGGTTCCACCAGTTAAAGTGATAACTGCCTGAAAATGGATATGTTGTTCCTTAACTTCCTTTAAAGTCAAGAAACAAAACATTTCAAAAACAATGAAAGACTTGGTCACTTATGAAAAAAAAGCTAAAAACCCCAGCAAAATTTAGCGACATGTTTTCAAAGAGGACAAAATTAACACTCTTATTAGGGAAAAATGTATTCATTGTTCATGAAATCTGTCCAGTTAGGAAGATTTCGGGTTTGATAGTACAATGGTTCCACCACCTTAATGTTGAATGAATATATTCATAATGATGACTTGGTACCCTATATTATCAGTGGTCTAGATAAGTTAGCATACACTGTTCCTTTCCTTTCTATCAGTAATATTTCAACATTAAACCCTGTGTTGTAGGTCTTCATAAGTGTTGTCTGTGTAACCAACACATAGGATTTGGTGCATTAATAATGATCTGAGCAAGTGAAAGCATCTTATTTAGAACTCTGAATATTTTTGGACTAGGACTGGGCTGAAGTTACGCCAGAACGCACTCTTGCAGAGCTGGACTTGGTTGTCATAAGTCTTTCCACCATTGTGCGAGCGTATCGTATACGGCTAGAAAGTTCTTTAGTGCACCCAGCCTTCTCTAATTGTGATAATTTGAATGTACGGAAGTCTCTCTTTTCATCTATGTATGTCACTGCCTGCATGAGGGGACACAGTATTATTTTGGTATGATCCTGGAAAAAGTTTATCTGAAAGAAACAAAAGCATTCATATGAAAACATGATATATATTGAGCTCAGTTCCTTTTGATTAAAGGCTAATTTATCTCTCTTATTCTAACTGAATTTCTGTGTTTTTGGTACAGAAAAGATGAAATACCATAATATAAGGTTTAAACATTGTTATAAGAATTAAAGTGCGATTCTGTTTTGACAACTTGTAACTAAGAAAATTATGCTTATTTTAATTTTGCACTTCATAGAATATTAGGTTTACTAGCTACTGGTTGCAGATGCTGAAATGAGTTAGGGCTGTTCCAGAAAAAAAAGTCTGGGGGGGGGGGGGGGGGGGGGGGGGGGGGGGGAACGACCAGCAATTTTGAGGGCACCACCTATAGAATTTTAATTATTTTTTGGGCACCCCCTATAGAATAAAATTTCAATTTTACCCCCCACCTAGAGAATTTAAATTATCACATTCGTAGCAATTTTATTCATGTTTTATACTTTTTAACACATTCAAGCAGATCCAAATTAAAATGCATGTGTTAAAAGACATCCAGTAGTATCATATTTGACCATGACCAAGAGTACCTTCCTAGATAACCCAACCCCAGTTGGTAGCAATGCAGGCTCAGCCATTTTTCTTTCCTATGTTTGACAAGAGTCAATGTGACATGCATCTTCCACCAATCTTCTAAGTCTATGTGGAAAAGCAGCCAGTTGCTTTGGGAAGATTGTTGTGCGAAATACTGATGTGTGAAAACCAGGAAATATATTTATAGTAGCTGTCGTGAACGGCTTTAAACTCGAATCAATCATATTTATAATACAATTGGCTGAAATATGAGGTCAAGTTTGTAACGGACCATTGCCAATGCTAAATAACTGTGGCAAACTGGTCTAGTATGGAGAAATCCACAAAATGTAATTTGAACTAGATGAAAAAATGAACATGTATTTCAATCTTTGTTCCAACAACCATCATTTATACTTTAATAGAGGGTGACAATTCATTTTTTCAACATCATCCGCAGACTGCGTGCTGCTAGCGGAAGCGGAAGCCATCTTGTAACCGGTGTCGTAAAAATCACTGAAGCGTCATTATCACCAATATTTATCGGCGAGCTGATACAGTAAATTTGAGATCTCGTATCCAACGAATAAAAATTAAAAACGCTCGACATTGAATTCCCGCCTAATTTATTACAGGTTTTTATACAGTAAAAAGAACAACCACCCACAGAATTAAAATACATCTTTTGCCCACTACCTAGAGAATTTTATTTAAAAAATACCCCCCCACCCACAGAATTTAAATAGCTTGTATAATTGTCACAATGTTTTCCACTTTTAGTCATAGGTTATCCATTCAATTAAAGAGATTTTCCATTATTTGAAAAAATATGTTTAAAGTCGTCTGCTGCAGAATTGTCGTATGAGGGAAAGGGTTAAAAAAATTGGCAAATGGTGAACCTGCTCACAATAGAGGATTTTCACCCTTTTTTCATGTTTTCAAAAGTCACCTGCTGCATTTGCATCAAATTTTGTCTGCAAGTGGGAAAGGCTGTGAAGTCTTGTAAGATACTTTTAGAAAGTCTAATTTACATTTTCATACCTATAACCCAAATATTTTACATTTCTGTATATGAGCCATAATATGGTGTCTTGGATTTTGGCATGGGAGGGCTTTTTGAAAACCAAAACAAACTGTTTTTATTTTTATTTAAAGTATGCAAACTTATATGTCACCATTATGTGTGAAATAATAATTTAACAAATTATTTGTAAATATAACTAAGATTTAATAGAGCGACGTAAATAGGATTTTGATTCAAAATAAATTCTTGGAAATCGTCGTAACAAATGTGTTCACCCAGTTACATCACATCTAAATAGCATAAAAATTTGAAACCTGGACCAATAGCCATATTTTCATTGCATTCCAATCACATGATCACACCAGTTCTTTGTAAATGTCATATACGTGTTGTTCTGGGACAGATATATTTTATTTGTCGCAGTCAAAATATTGCTTATCAAAATGGTTTCTTTTTTGTATGTCCCATTATCTTGTTATAATTAACAATTGCCTCATCTATTACCTAGGAGGAAACATAATATTGGCTGTTCTATTTGCAACTTTAACTATCACAACAATTTACGACAAGAGTTAAAATGGCGGCACAAACATGAAACATTCATACTTCTGGAATTTTGTTACGTCCAAGCCGATTTAGGTCATCAATGGTTGCTTATAATGTATTGTGATTGCTTTTTATTTCTTTATTTAAACTGTCCAGAGATGTTTGCGAACCTTTTTAATTCACTACGAAGAATTTGTTATTCATATTTGAATGGGGATTTTTTTATGCGAATTTTGTCTCTTTCGACTTGTAACGTCGACTGTCCTGGAAAGCATATTTGCTTACGTAATAAATACATATTTGCATGATTCTGGGTTTTCATTTTTAACCGATTGCAGATGGAAATCTGTTAAAATCATTTTAAAATCGGTTGTTTTTGTAGGAGTTAAAAAATAAACAAGGGCACCGCAGAGATGCCTCCCCTATGTATTCAAAGTCCAATTTTGACCTTGACCTTTAACCTTGAAAATAAATAGGCTTCTAGACCTTGCCATATACTAACTGTATACCAAGTTTGGTTAAGATCGGTCAAAGGATGTGCAGTGTAGAGTGCTCACAAGGTTGTTACGGACTTACGCATTTAATTTGACAAAAGTCAAATATTACAAAAGAGGACACCACAGTATTTGTGATGTAACTCAAAATCCGGACACCATATTATAGCTCAATATCATTTCAGAAAATTACGAAATGAGCACATCATGTGATCAAGGATTATAGTTACCTGTAGAGTTCCATTGCTAAGATGAAGCACTATTGCACTGCGGGTTCTAAACCAAGTCCTCAAAAATGGCAATCTGACCATCTCATCCGTCTCACGGGGAGGAATGTTGGCACCAGCCTGAAATTAATTCACAATAATTTCATCTTTATTCTAATTTCCTGATCTATCACCTATAATTTTTATTTTTGAGGATGAGACAATTATGATGTGATTGCCACAGAAGATGATAAGTTTCTCCATTTGACAATGTATGGAGAAACTTATTAACAAATTTTACTTCCATTTATTCAGATTTTCCATTCTTTGCCTAAATGATTTTGAACATAGTTTGCAGATTTCTCAGCAATATTTCCATTTCCAACAATGTTTTTAACTGTATTTAATTAAAATTCTTTCACAAACAGATTTTCCAGGTCGCCTGCTGCAGATATATGAAACAAGAGCACCGTGTACGGCACAGACGCTCGACTGATAGGGAGAAAAAAAAAAAAAAAAAAAATGAGCTAAACAAAAAACCTTAACCGGACGACCACGCAGCCGCCAGGGTCATGACAATAGCTCTCGTTTTTTTCAAAAGTCGAGCTAAAAAGGTTAATCAATCATTCAATGTTTAGATCAACTAGAACTATCACTGAAGATGATAAATACCCCCTAACAGCACCTTGACCTACACCATAACTTAATAAGTAAAAGGGCCATAACTCTGTAAAATAAGATGCAATTCTAACCCCATCTCCTCTTGGTATAGAAGGTTTATGTAAAATTTTATTGAATCCCACCCAGTGGTTTGTAAGAAATAGGCCGGACAAAATATGGCTTCCGGCTGACCGACCGACACAGTGACTTCTATATATTATATACTGAATGATAAAATATAGAGATTTCAAAACCTATAACATGCTTTTTGTCTACTGAGCAATATCGCCTAGTGTGCGATATAGCTCACTAGCCGGATTTTCGGAACTACTTTTTTAAAATCTCTTTTAAACACTTTATTTCCATGATGAACCATTAAATAATCCACAATTGCACTTTTAAATCCGCAAATAAGAGCTTGAATCGACATGACACAAGTTTATTTCAATCAATGTACACATTGTCGGTGACGTCACGTATATATATAGTGACGTCACTGCAGATTACGTCATTCAGATCTCTCCACTTCTGAGCTAAAAATAAATGAGCTGCACAGGGGTATTGTCGTTTAAAAAGAAAATTATCGCCGAGTATATAATATATAGTTTAATAAACATTGTTTTCATGATTTGGGAATTAAATCCCTCGTGAAAGAGATTCTTGCATATAAAAACTCGTTTTTATATCGTAAGAATCTCTTCCACTTGGGATTTAAATCCTGTATCATGAAAACAATGTTAATTAAACTCTATATACTCCCTCTTCTTTGAATGGGGGGTATAATTAAACCAACTGTCTAAGAAAGAACCATAAAAACAATATGCAGAGAACCATATCAAGCTCTTTATGATGTGTCCGTTAATAATACCAAAAGCTGGTGCCTGACAATATACATATGTATGAGAAATTCAAGGGGCCATAACTCATTTAAAATAATTCCAGTGCAACACACCTATAATATGCACAACTAGGCTTGGTATCAATCATTCTTGTGAAGTTATATTGAATTCTGACCAAGGGTTGCTAAGAAATGTCTACAAACAAATGGACCGACCGACCAACAAGCGTGACTCCTATATAGCCCCCATATACTATGTATCTGGGGGTATAATAATTATTGAATAAAATTGAAAACATTGATGGAGAAATTTCTAATTATATGCAATTTCTCCTTTTGTCAGAATATTTACAAAAGATGCCTACTGTAGACTGAGAGCGTCTGTATGTGGGAAAGGGTTAATGAATAGTATTTAAATACCTTCAGAAGGTGCTCACTCATGTAGTTCCTGAAGTACTTGAGGAGCGTTACTTTCTTAGTTAATGTCTCGGGGAATACTTTTAATGTATGAAAATGTTCTGCTCCATCTTTCTCTATATATTGTACATTACTGAAATTAACGAGAATGTCAATTATAAAAGATGCAATAAAATCACAATACAATTTTGTAAGCGTTTAAGACAAAGAAAATAAGAACAAGGAGGGGTTTTAATTTTAAATTGAATGAAAACATGTTGAACTCATTATTCCATTTTTGGATTAATTTATTTTACTTTTTAGTTAGTACAGCATCACTTCTAATTATATCACAAAGACTATCCAGAAGACGATCAAATCGGAGTAGCTTACTTTAAAATCTAACGATCAAGAAAAAGACATTTGTTAATTCAGATAAACTTACTCTCCATTAGCCAGTAGGATTAGCCTTGTAGAATCATTGAAGAGAACTCCCACACTATTATCACAGAGCTGATAACCAAGTCCGTATTTATCAGAATAGTCCACCCACTTACTAACCCAGTAAATTGGAATAGAGGCAGGGTCTTCAGCGTCCTCTGTTAAAAAATATAAAATTTATATAGTTTTGGAGTTTTCTGATGATGGCCCGATTATGATTGTAAATGAACATTGTTTTTTGAAAATTGTATCTTAAAATTATATTTGATTTCAAAGATATTGGTAAAATTAAGATCAAGGTGGACATGTTCCTATTGGCTGAAATCAGCATCCCCTTCTTAAAATCCTTAGTATTAATAGCAAATGTGACATTTTTGAAAAGCATTGTAGGAAATAAATAAATACAAATTAAGTTTGAATATTAATGTAAGACAACTGTTAAAAACATATTGATTTTGAAAAGTTATGATTAATAACATGTATACCATAAAATACCTTCTTATAAAGAAAGTTACATCAGAATCAAACAAAACATTAAATATCAACTGTCTGACCAAAACCTTGACAGATTGTAAAGTAAACCAATGTAGGGATTTAAACATAACTATGTCTGTATGACAGAACTAAATTGCCATGAAGGTGCACATTACCTTCACAGATATTCACTCTTTCTGAAGGTTTGGCAGCAACCACAGCTGACAGAATTCCAAAAAGATCACCCAGGTAAAAGTCTGTAGGTTCGTCATTAAGAGCGCCTGGAAAGATTTAAAAAAGAAGAATTTATACAAAATATTTATAGCATTTCATTATGTTGGAAGTGGAAATTGTAATGCTTGCATACAACAGTATCAGACAAATCCATTGCACGGAGCCCAGCGGGCTACCTGAATAATTGCTCAGGCTACTGTCATTTTCAAAACGAAAATCCACCTGGCTACTGTAAATTCCTGTCTCTGGTTGCCTGGTTTAATTACTAACACACATGCTGTGCATAAACAGTAGTATTTGACTGTATGTTACATGCAAAATACCACTCGCTGTGACCATAAATAAGATACAAGATCAAATATGTCACAATTAGAGAAAAACATGCAGCCAGTCCAGGGCTCGAACTCGGGACCTCTCCCTTTCAGGGCAAGTACTCTACCGACGGAGCTAACCGGGCCTCTCTAATTGTGTATAAGGTCGACCCGCGATACATATATATTCATGTAAATAACTATACATTTAACATAAAATTTGACTTTTGGTTTAAAATATTGAATTTTATTTAATGTCACTCTTTGTAAAATTGATCCTCGTATTATCTTTGTTCAGAAGTAGAAGAAAACAAGATGTGTTTGTGAAACACTGATGCCCCCGAATGGCAACATCTAGGTCAAAGGTCAAGGTCGCAAGGTCATAAATTTTGGTACTGACAGAAAGGTCATGTCACAAGGAATACACATGTGAAATATGGTAGCCGTACCTGTTATGGTTCAAAAGTAGTGGTCAAGGTTAAAGTAAAACACTCAAGCTTCAAAATATGGTAGCCCATCGGACTACCACACAATTCTAAAATGTGTCAGACACTGAATACGCAGCTATGTAATTATATACATAGCAGCTTTTAAAACAGTTTGAGGGTGCATGAAGGTAATTAAATACATTTGTTACATTGAAGACGCATCTTTTGTCATCTTTCTATAAATTGAAGGAATTTAAACTAGAAGTTATGTTAGTGAACTGACAAAAGGATACATAGTGCCCTGCAGTACCTGGATTAGGACAAGTTGTGTTCTCTGGACTATTACCTCATATTGCAGTATTAAATATTAAAATTCATTTTTATCTTCCCTTTAATATTTAGAACAAGGATCATCTTCCTTCATGCACAGCCTAAGGTATTGTCCATTCTGCAGTTTATGCAGAGCTGCACTTACAAGGTATCAAGACAGACAAACTGGATCACCATAACAAAACCCAACTTTGTTTGCACCTGGGAGAACTGACATGTCAATGTAAAAGGAAACAAACCTGTTCTTTGATCATTATCCCCACCACCAGATTCTTTACCATCAACGGTTCCTGGTCTCTTCAGGTCTTTTGCTCTGCTCTCTATGGTCTGTGCAGTAGTTTCTGTTAATGATACAAGTTATCATTATGCCAACATCGTAACCCTCAGATAACAAAATGAACTTCAGTTCCAGTGCCATTGTTATTAAGGTATTTAATAGCCCCAAGTGTATCAACTCGATCCTTCATACAACAAATATTTAGCAGGAGATTTTGAAAATCTATAAAAGTGAAAGTATAACTATTGAATTAGATCGATATCTTTCCAACATTTTTTTTAAAATCTTATTCAGATACATTAGCAAGTGGGGAAGTCTTTCCCTCTGAAAAGGTTAACAACAGAATGTCTGACACTATATTTAGAGACAAATCACTCAAATACCTACAATTAATAGTGGTTGAGAAAAAAGAAATATTAATTTGCATGCACAGGAATTTCAACAAATAGATATTCTTTGTATTTTTTGTGTGCAAATTTTACAACTACTTCAATTGAGGTTCCCTGAAATGAAACTCGAAACTAAACAAAATTACTTGAAGTGTTGTATACATATGAGTATTTGAAAAATGTGTCCAAGTATGTTGTACCTTGCTGAAAGCCTTCAGAACCACCAAAATAATTCAGCAATCAAGTAGAAGAATATTTTGGATATGTTTTATCATCAAACAACTTACTTTCTGTGCCATTAAGTTCCAATAAAGGTTTCCTATGGAGCGATTCTGACTTGGCCAATGTATCAAATCTAGGGGCCATTGTCAAACAACTAGTGGGCAATCTAGATGGCAAATATCCTAAGTAAAAAGAAAACAATAGTCAGTTTAATGTTAGTGACATATTTGCAATTAATCCATTCACTTTCTAGTAAACGGTAGTTTCATAAAGTATAAAAAAAAAAATGCCATGATAACACTGGATGGCTCACCTTTTTTTTTTCTGAAAGAATTCTAGTTCTGCAACATGAAAATTTATTCATAAGATGGTAAACAGGCAAAACTTTCCAAATCCCATGCTGACAACAGATTACAAACACTGGATTGCCACATCAGCTGAACTTATTTAAGAACATTTAATTGGAAAATTAGTCAACAAACAGAGTTCATTCTAGGCCGCACCCGAGCGCAAATGACGTATATTTTTTTCATATCGGTGCATACACATTCTTACCATGGAGCTGACCAGCGCACTTTTTTGTAACTGACACAAGTTACGGAATACAAACATACTGGCTCCCGTAGTCAAAATATTCTAAATACTTCCGCTAGCATTGAGAATAAACATGTCATGCGAGGAATCCCTCATTTCATTCATGCAGCATCATTCTAAATAGATTTATCCCCTAATATTGCTGCTGATTGGTAAGAATTGAAGTAAACACTTGTCATATTTCTGTTCTTAAGAAGATTCCCCCCATAATTATCCCCTGAGCAGAATCCAAAATAGCCAATGTCAATGATGTTTTTGCATAGCTCTTTTTAAATTCTGATTCTATAGTATAGCAAATTTGTGGGTTTTGTAGGAGCTGATTTCATAGAAATTGATCCACAAAACAAGACTTGATGCTTTCTCCATAATCATAATAACATTCCAAGCTATTTGCAGCTGAATTGGTCGTAATAAATTGACGAACAGCTCGTCCCCCCCCTTTCACCTGTTGACATTGACAGCGAAATTTAACAATAAATAAGAATAAAGGATCCGTATCTAATGTCCTACTCTTTATAATTTATAAGTTATAAATGTTACCTGAGGTAAAAAATTCATCTTCCAACAACCCTTCCATTCCTGGTCTCTCAGTTGGATCTGCTCTTAATAATTTCTGTATGAGGTTTTTGGCACATTGACTAACCCGGGAAGGGACATGGTATTCATTATTCTTTATTCTAGCATATGTATCCTTCAGGCATGCAGTTTCAAATGGAGGCTTTCCTACTAATAATGTGTACCTGAAATGATAAGTGAAAATGTACCGTGCAGTTATCCTGTTTAAACATTTAATTCATACTTTTTTCTGTTTAACTCCATTCTGATTTTATCTTGACATGCAAATATATGAATATCAAGTCATTATTTATATACATTGTATGGGCGTAGGAGTCACAGGGTCAAATTAAGGTAAAGAAACATTCCCTGTAGCAGTGTCCATTATAAGAAATTTATCCTTTGGAAGGCAGTACAATACACATACTTCAGAGCATTAACTGCTTGCTTTTTCAGTATGTTCTCCTCAACAAACTTTATGATATATAGATAATAAATGAATTAATTACAATTAATAGCTGTAACTGCCTTGTAAGCCCTCCCCCTAACTTTGTTTAGTTTAATTATATAAGACAAGAGCGCCAAATGTCACAAAATACGCCCGTCCTGGTTTTTTGAGACCAATTAATTAAAGTGATAATTGGTTGTACATCAGGCAAATTTAGAGAGCAGACACTGTTAGAACAGTTTTGGCCATTGCTTCTAAAATTATTGAGCGGACAATCTCAATTTTAGGTAATTTCTATAATTAAAGGGCAATAACTCTTGATTGACTAAAGCGATATGGCTAGTTATCGAACCTGTCCGAGATATTATGCCAATACACATTCTGAATAAATTTGGTGATGATTGGACAAAGGCTTCTAAAGTTATTTAGCTGACAAGACCAATTTTAGGTAATTTCTATAATTAACGAGCGATAACTCTCAATTGACTAAGGGCTATTCCAGTTGAACATATGTCCCACCCCAGGACGGCAAAATAAAACAAGAGGCCCAAGAGGGCCAGTATCGCTCCACGGCCATAAGGCAAAAATAAAATCTCCAAACAGCCCTGCCCCGTGGTGGCTATTTTTTTTACCAACCACCATGGCTTAAAGGAATCTTGTAGAGTGTCACCAAAGGAATGTTTCTGCAAAATTATTTGAAAATATGCCTGACACTTTCGGAGGAGAAGATTTTTTAAGTTTTCACTATGGTCATATAAGTCAAAATAGCCCCGCCCTCTGGCGGCCATGTTTTTAGACCAATCAACATGGCTTGAAGGAATCTGATAGAGGGTCACCCAATGAACATTTCTACAAAATTATTTGAAAATCGGCTGAACACTTTCGGAGAAGAAGATGTTTTAAGTTTTCACTATAGCTATATAACGCAAAAAAGCCCCGCCCCCTGGCGGCCATGTTTTTCGCCCAATCAACATTTCTTGAAGGAATCTAATTAAGGTTCACACAAGGAACATTTCTACAAAATTATTTGAAAATCGGCCTGAAACTTTTGGAGGAGAAGATTTTTTAAGTTTGCTCTTTAGCCATATAGGCAAAATAGCCCCGCCCTGTGACGGCCATGTTTTTTTACCAATCAACATGGCTTGAAGGAATCTGATAGAGGGTCACCCACGGAACATTTCTACATAATTATTTGAAAATCTGCTGAACACTTTTTGAGAAGAAGATTATTTAAGTTTTCACTATAGCTATATAAGGCAAAAAAGCCCCGCCCCCTGGCGGCCATGTTTTTCGCCCAATCAAAATTTCTTGAAGGAATCTAATAAAGGGTCACCCAAGGAACATTTCTACAAAATTATTTGAAAATCGGCCTGACACTTTCGGAGAAGAAGATTTTTTAAGTTCTCACTATTTTTTTCTTTCGGTTGCCATGGAAACCAGAATTTTGAATGGATCAAAAAAATTTGAAGGAATTTAGTAGAGGACATTGAGAGGATGCTTCCCATGAAGTTTCAACCAAATTGGCCAAGTGGTTAGGGAGAAGAAGTCGTTTAAAGGAAAAAGTTAACGCACGCACGGACAATTCGCCATGACATAAGCTCGACTGGCTTTCAGCCAGTGGAGCTAACAAGAGGGCCATGATGGCCCTTGAATCGCTCACCTGATTTTTAATTTTTTTTTCACTTTAGCTATATAAGCCTCGCCCCCTGGCAGCCATAGTTTCCGACCAATCAACTTGGCTTGAAGGAATCTGATAGAGGGTCACCCTAGGAACATTTCTACAAAATTATTTGAAAATCGGCCAGATATTTTTGGAGGAGAAGATTTTTTAAGTTTTCACTATAGCCATATAATGCAAAATAGCCCTGCCTACTGGCGGCCATGTTTTTTGACCAATGAACATGGCTTGAAGGAATCTGAAAGTGGGTCATCCAAGGAACATTTCTACAAAATTATTTGAAAATCGGGCCGACACTTTTGGAGAAGAAGATTTTTTAAGTTTGCACTATAGCCATATAAGGCAAAATAGCCCCGCCCCCCCGGCGGCCATGTTTTTCTACCAATCAACATGGCTTGAAGGAATCTGATAGAGGGTCACCCAAGGAACATTTCTACAAAATCATTTGAAAATCAGCCTGACACTTTCGTCGGAGAAGATTTTTTAAGTTTTCACTATAGCCATATAAGGCAAAATAGACCCGCCCCCCTGGCGGCCGTGTTTTTTGACCAATCAACATGGCTTGAAGGAATCTGGTAGAGGGTCATCCAAGGAACATTTCTACAAAATTATTTGAAAATCTGCCAACCAGTTTGGGAGAAGAAGAATTTTGAAGTTTTTTTTAGTTTCGTTGCCATGGAAACCAGAATTCTGCATGGATCCCTAAAATTTGAAGGAATTCTGGTGAGGTCATAAAGAGGATGCTTTCTGTGAAGTTTCATCCCAATTGACCCACTGGTTACTGAGGAGAAGATGTTGAAGATTTTTTAAGTTTTCACTTTGGCCATATAAGGCAAAATAGCCCCCGCCCCCTGGCGGCCATGTTTTTCGACCAATCAACATTGCTTGAAGGAATCTGATAAAAGGTCACCCAAGGAACATTTCTACAAAATTATTTGAAAATCGGCCTGACACTTATGGAGGAGAAGATTTTTTAAGTTTTCATTATAGCCATAAAAGGCAAAATAGACCCGCCCCCTGGCGGCCATGTTTTTTGACCAATCAACATGGCTTGAAGGAATCTGATAGAGGATCACCCAAGGAACATTTCTACAAAATTATTTGAAAATCGGCCTGACACTTTTGGAGGAGAAGATTTTTTAAATTTGCACTATAGCCATATAAGGCAAAATAGCCCCGCCCCCCCCCCTGGCGGCCATGTTTTTCGACCAATCAACATGGCTTGAAGGAATCTGATAGAGGGTCACCCAAGGAACATTTCCACAAAATTATTTGAAAATCAGCCTTACACTTTGGGAGGAGAAGATTTTTTAAGTTTTCACTATAGCCATATAAGGCAAAATAGCCCCGCCCCCCCTGGCGGCCATGTTTTTCAACCAATCAACACGGCTTGAAGGAATCTGATAGAGGGTCATCCAAGGAACATTTCTACAAAATTATTTGAAAATCTGCCAACCAATTTGGGAGAAGAAGAATTTTGAAGTTTTTTCGGTTTCGTTGCCATGGAAACCAGAATTTTGCATGGATCCCAAAAATTTGAAGGAATTCTGGTGAGGTCATTGAGATAATGCTTTCTGTGAAGTTTCATCCAAATTGACCCACTGGTTACTGAGGAGAAGAAGTTGACGCACGACGGACGCCGGACGCCGGACAAAAGGCGATCACAATAACTCACCTTGAGCAAAGCTCAGGTGAGCTAAAAATTCTGTAGGGGGAAGGTCTTTTTCTTAATTTGCTACTGTAGGGGGTGGTGAAAAGTCCAATTTCGCTTCTAAAGGGGGGCATCATTTTCTTTTTTGCCTCTGTCCGTATCTGCTCATTTATATTGACTGCAGAGATTCAGAATCAGATTGGCGTCGGGCATCGGAAATATGACATCGCTAGAGTTAATCTCCGCGAAGCCAACTGAAAAATATCATGTGCAGTAGACGCATTTTGATTCATAATAAACAAAAAGCGTTTTGTCGAGTTACGTACGCGCTTCATAGCAGTTACAATGCATTAAAGTATACTACATGTAAAGCGTCTAATGATCATTGATGTAAAACTTGATTTCATTGGCTGGCTCATTAAATATCAGCCAATCGTAGGGCCTCTTTTAAGAACCCGGATTAAACCCTTTCAAAATGTCGGAACGAAAACATTTTCGACAATCGTTTTTTTTTGAAAGATAACACGTCGACATGCATTAAAATGGAAAAAATAATCAAAATTCAGCCGATTAAGAACAAATGCCCAACTCCTCAATAAGTACTGTACCTGATTTGCCTGTCAAATCGTCTAGAGCGTTTCAAAATTTCTGGCTGAGCATATTTCAATGCAGAAAAACGGCTACAATTTGTGCTCACAACATATAAAAAATGCATTGACAGACGGGACTTCCTATTTTCGGACCAGTACATTAAAGAGGCACGCAGACAGCAAAAACCATAAGGCCTCTGTGATTTGTGCAAATCTGCTGCCAAACTTTGAACAAGTTGATATAAAGGCCATAATTTACAAGACACTCAAAACGTTTTTTGGTCTAAAAAAAAGAAGAGAATCCCCCACATCATAAATATACAAGCCTACTTGAATTTTTAAACATTTTAGACTGTCCAGGTATATCACCTGTCACATAGTGGAAATGCTTCATTTTCCTCTGAAACCACAGTCAATTAGATGACTTTTTCTCTTCCCTCTTTACTTATGTTTAAATTTAGTTTAAAGAGAAAATTACAATAATTCACTCCAGCTTAACACTAAATAAGTTTAAAATACAAGCTAGACAGTCACCTGAAGAAGACTTTTGAAAACATTGTGGAAAAGAATAAATTGCTCATTTCTCCTTTTGCCACAATGTTTTCTTAACCTGTTAGTATATTAACTGTAATTCTAAAAGGTTTTCAATATTGCTGCAGATTTTTAATAGGTGTTCATCAGTAAGTGTAAGTTTGGAAAGCGCATCTAAAAGTGCCCTTTCTGGGTTTGAATTTTTAGCTCACCTGAGCTTTGCTCAAGGCGAGTTATTGTGATCGCCTTTTGTCCGGCAACTTTTTCTCCTCAGTAACCAGTGGGTCAATTGGGCTGAAACTTCACAGAAAGCATCCTCCCAATGGCCTCACCAGAATTCCTTCAAATTTTTGGGATCCATGCAGAATTCTGGTTTCCATGGCAACGAAATGAAAAAACTTCAAAATTCTTCTTCTGCCAAACTGGTTGACAGATTTTCAAATCATTTTTTAGAAATGTTCCTTGGGTAACCCTCTATCAGATTCCTTGAAGCTGTGTTGATTGGTCAAAAAACATGGCCGCCAGGGGGGCGGGGCTATTTTGACTTATATGACTAAGGTGAAAACTTAAAAAATCTTCTCCTCCAAAAATGTCTGGCCGATTTTCAAATAATTTTGTAGAAATGTTCCTTGGGTGACCCTCTATCATTTAACTCTAATTTGACTTATATGGCTATAGTGAAAACTTTAAAAATCTTCTCCTCCAAAGGTGTCAGGCCGATTTTTATACGACCGTTTCTTAAAAACTGTACGTATTATGGTATGGTCATACATGTCCCTCCCTCCGTCTGTTCGAGTTTACCACACTTTTTTCCTACATACTTTGAGCTATTGAGCTGAAATTTTGTATAAGGCTTTGTAGTGATGTGTCACAGATCAAGTTCATATTTCCTGGGATTTCGTCAATTTTTGAATGAGTTATGCCCTTTTTTGGACTTAGAATATTTGTAAAGAAGTTCCTGACGGGCGTATTATGTACCGCGGTACTCTTGTTTAATAATTTTGTAGAAATGTTCCTTGGGTGACCCTCCATCAGATATCTTGAAGCCATTTTGATTGGTCATAAAAAAATGGCCTCCAGGGAGCGGAGCTATTTTGCCTTATATGGATATAGTGGACCTTAAAAAATCTTCTCCTCCGAAAGTGTCTGATCTATTTTCAAAAGATTTACTAGAAATGTTCCTAGGGTGACCCTCTTAGATTTTTTCAAGCCAAGCCAAGGTAGGAAACTACCAGGGGGCAGGGCTTATATTGCTATAGTGAAAAGAAAAATCTGGTGAGCGATCCAGGGCCATCATGGCCCTCTTGTTTAAGTTTAGGACAAAATGGCCTGGTTTTTTTTTTACATTTAGGACAGCTGTCTTAAAAGACCGAGTTGCAATCTGAATCACTGTGACAGACAGACTGCCCGATGAAGAAAAACCGCTTTGTTTTAACCACATAATATATTTCTCAAACGTAGTGTACAGAATTCGTTTGAAGAAAAATTTTCGAGATACGATCAAAACGGTATGGTACTGAAAATCGGAAAAAAGTTATTTTGTTTAATTGTTGAATAAAGCTATTTGTGACCCTACATTTGTTCATCTGACTGTCGACTGGGGCATCTGTGTTCCATGGACACATTTTCTTGTTCAAATTTAATTTGAAATATCTTAATGAAGGCCTTTGTGGCGTGGTTGGTAATATGCTAGGTTAGTAACCTGAAGGTTCCGAGTTCGAGGCCTCCGCCTCTGATTTATATGAGGAAACTGTCAGTTGTTTGGGTTTGGCTTAGTACTGGGTCTTCCAGGAACTGACCGCCTTTAAATGACCAAAGATGTTGAAAATCAGTCTTAAACCTCAATACAAATTCATGTGTATTTTAATTCCTGTCAGAATCAACATCTTTACTTACGATGCAAGAGCAGAAACTTACTGTTGGACCATGAATACACTTATAGTAAGTCCTAATCAGAAGTCCGACAAAACTGCTATTGAGGGTTGAAATTTGCAACAAAAAATATAAAGTTCTGAAGGGGGTCCGAATTTGCTCAGAAAATATTCTAAAGGGGCTTCTTTTCTAGTCAAATAAACTTCTGAAGGGGGTTGGTCAATTTTGAAAGTGCCTTCCTGGGGTGGGACATATGTTTTACTGGAATAGCCCTAAAGCGATATGGCTAGTTATCAAACTTGTCAGAGATATTATGCTTATACAAATTCTGACTAAATTTGGTGATGATTATTGGACAAAGGCTTCTAATTTTATTGAGCTGACAAGACCAATTGTAGGTAATTTCTTTAATAAAAGGGCGATTGACTGAAGCGATATGGCTAGTTATCGAACTTGTCCGAGATATTATGCCAATACACATCTTACCAAATTTGGTGATGATTAGACAAAGGCTCAAAGTTATTGAGCTGACAAGACCAATTTTGGGTAATTTCTATAATTAAAGGGCGATAACTCTCGATTGACTAAAGCAATATGGCTAGTTATCAAACTTTTCCGAGATATTATCCCAATACACATTCTGACCAAATTTGGGGATGATTGGACAAAGGCTTCTAAAGTTATTGAGCTGACAACATACTGGACGCCGCAGGTAAAACTATAATACGATCCGTTTTTTCAAAACCGGCGTATATAAAGCAGGTTTTAGTGAACTTAGAAATTTGCAAAACAATTGTATATATTGTTTAATTCTTTATCAAACAAACTGCCCTGAAATTAAAACTGTCATATCCAGTAATCAAAGGTGTAACACAAAATCAAATAGAAACTTTTATTACTTACAAAATACATCCTAATGACCAGACATCTACTTCAAAACTATGTCCTTTCTTTCCTAGCACTTCTGGGGCTATGTAGTTTGGAGTACCACAAAGTGTTCTGTTCAAATAAACATACTGTACATTATCAATTTAAGCCTTCTGTTTCATTATTCAATCTGTTAAGGAGATTTAAATAGTAATTAAAGTTTGATATTTTTTCCAGCACAAAAACTGCTGTTATTGGCAATTTGATAATTCAATAAAATCTTCTGCATGATAATCAGTTTTTTAAAATTGATCTTTTATAGCTGTAAAAACCTTTAAAGTAAATCAACCCTTTCCCACATACAACAAATCTGCAGTGGACGAATTTGAAAATCTCTTTCAAAGGTCGTCAATATCATCTGTACGATGGAAAGGTTCAAAGTATTTAACACCCTTAATTCTTTCCCAAATGCAGATGTACTTTGACACCTTTACAGCAGATGACATTTGAAAGCATTGCGACAAATTATTTAACATAAGCAATTTCTCATTTTTCACAATGTATTTAACTCTTTTCATTTCAATTTATTATACTTTCATTTATAGATATTTTCCGTATGTTTTGCCTGGATATTTTGCATGTGGGAAGGTGTAAATGTCATTATGAGCAGCTATCTTCTTAGATCATAAATGATAATTCTCAAGTTCTATAAAAGATGGCTAAAACAAATACCTTTTACGTTCACCACTGTAATCAACTCTAGTTGCCAATCCAAAGTCTCCTATTTTAACTTCCATTTCTTCATTAATGAACAGATTTCCAAGTTTTAAATCCCTGTGTATGATGTTGTTGCCATGTAAGTATTGACAGGCTTGTACAACTTGTCGAACAAAATACCTGGCTTCTGGCTCTGTAACAGCTTTTCGCCTCTTATGAAGTTCCATCATAGACTGAAATTTAAAAATATATGTATATAGAACAAATGTTTCATGACAATTTAAATGGTGTCTGATGAAGACTGTCCAAAACTATGAGGCATAGAGACTCAAACAGTGTCTCAAGCAAGAGAAGCTGATGTAAAGATCACTGATCTGATCAGGGTCTCACACTATTTAAATTGAAGGTATTCAGTTATATTGCAATATTGAACAAAATTGTTTAACCATACACTTGCTATAATTCAATATTATTAGATGGGATTTTTGGGTAATACAATCAACAACAGTGTTTAGTGGATTACATATATCTCCTGCATAGGTCAGATGGGTAAAGCATATGAATGAAAGTGATCACTTTATTTGTCTACATGTCAAGGCAACCATCCCTAAAAGGAATTACACATTAAAGGTTTTGTAACTTGCCCGTCACTTATCTTCTTCAATTTAGTGACTTTTCTTTGAAGGAATAACTTATCCTGTTTTTGACTATAGCATGTCATATTAAGGGTATTGTTATCGCTCAGAGAATGCCTATATTATATCACCCCTCTATTTAATTAATTGTGGTAGAAGGTAAATTTTGACAGGCACTCTTGCTTTTTGGGACAAATCGGAAATAGATAAAAAACGCCTGCCCATCTGAATACTTACCCTTCGTCTACATAACTCTAGCAATATATACACATTATCTGAATCCTCAAAGAAGCTATGAAATGTCACTATGTGCTTGTATTTGATCTCTCTGTGTATACTTATTTCTTGTGTCATCTATAAACAAATAAAAATGGTGTTAGCTGCAACATGACACGGCTACCAGAAAGAATATCCCCTTTGCCGATTCTTTTAACTAAGCCTTTCCAAAGAACAGATACATTTTGATGCCTCTGCAGCACTAAGCAGATGACTTTAAATTGAAGACTGTTGCAATTCGAGAAATTGCTCATGATGAGCAAGTTCCATTTCGTCTAGATGTTTACTAAGTCTTCTGCTGCAGATTTGTTGAAATTTGGTTTACAGGAAAGGGTTAAATGAAAATTTACATTGTTGAAAAGCCAAAAGAATTTGAAAGAGAATATTCATTATTTGCTTAAAACATGAAGCTCATTTTAAAGTCATCAAGTTCAGCTCAAGGAAAAGCAACCGGATTACATTTCATTATGCATAGACAAATCTTAATCAAATGTCACAAACATGCAGGTATTCCAATTAGAGCCACCTTCTAAGAATACTTCATGGATCTCACTTCTATTTGATGGATAATGATTAATCATTATGAAATGTTTCAGCAACAATGGAGCTGTAGTTGCCAAAACATAAGTAAACAACAAACATCGCAATGTGACGAAACCAGGTTTTCAAGATACTAAATGGACTGTAACTAAAGAATTGAGTTTCAACGTTTTTCTATTTTAAGTAATAGCTACCTTGATTATGGAGCCCCAAAAGGCAAGCCCATGAAAGGTCTACATCAACTCTTTTAACATACCAACTTTGGTTACAATATGCAACCGTAACTAAAGATATTCAGTTTTAACCGTTTTTAGATACAGCGTCCTTGACCATGACCCTAGGAGCCCCCAACTAATCCCATGAAAGGTATCCATAGTCTTTCTACATATCAAAATTCAACTTTGGTTACAATATTTCAACTGTAAACTAACTAAAGATAAGTCAGTTTCATAGGTGAGTTTGAACTTGCAAATTCTGATATATGAAAAACAAAAATAAAGAACAATATTTTCTCCCTTTAAAACAAATATTGTTTTAATTTGAAAACATTTGATCATACTTTCAATGGCAGTTTGAACTTTGTATCCTAAAAGTTTTAGAAGGTAATTTATTGACCTTGTCCTTTTGATGTGGTTTCTGTAGCAATGACTTAGACACAATCTTCCCCGCAAAGATTTCTTTTGTGTCAACATCTTGAAGTTCATAACATCTGGCGAATCCTCCCTGAAATATATTAAAAAATAATACTTTTTTTTACAGTATTGTTACTTGTAACTACCACTATTTAAATGTTTGCTCAGACTTTTAAAGACTAGACACCTATTTTCCAAATGTTTTCATAGTCGCATGCCACAGATTTGTTATTTATGGGAAAGTGACTGTGTAAATCAAGTATGAATGATTAATACTGTGCATGCGTTCCTTAATTTAAAAAGATCTCTGACAACTGTCTATTAATAGTTTTTTTGTTTTTTTTAAATACTCTTCTCAGTCTGCTTCTACTTTTCCGTACCATTACATTTCTAACTAATGTGACTATGTCACTTTCAACTTTTAATTTATTTTAAGAAAATACTTAAGTAAATTGGAAATGAAAGCAATGTTTATTGTTTAAGGCTATTATCAATTTCCAAACAAAGCAGTTTTATAAAGCTAGCATACATGTGTGAATGAATGTATATTGTTTTATTGCGCATCGACAGCTAAGGTCATTTAGAGCGCAATTAAATTTAATTATTCATGATCCCTGGGTAAACAAACCAGTACTAGGCTAGAAAATGTGCCTTGCCCAAGGGCACTCCACCATGACCGTAGTGCCGTGATTGGGGATCGAACCCGGGACACCCGGTTTCGAAATCCCCGACGCTAACCACTCGACCACAGCGGATTCCTGCATACATGTGTGTGAACTTGCATTAAATGCTTAGCATTTCATTACAAATTTGACTATTGCAGCAAAAAAATCAACAAAAATAAGTAATTCAATAGAAATTGATTTTAACAACATACTTTTAAACCTGTATGTACAAATATTTAGACATTATAAATAGTCTCAAATTGGTTGCACAAACAAATTGATGAATGTACGTCAAAAGTTGATTCATATTTCGAACCAAATTTTGAGTAGTGAATGGACAGGACAAGGCAGTCAATATTTTTTATTTCCCTTTTTATGATAAAATTTAAGAACACATTGACCACCAGTCTGTCTAGGGAGACTGTTGTTCGGTCATGCATCAATATCAAAACCTGAAATATGACAATTCTTCAAACAGTGGACAAATCAGAAAACTGTTGAAGAAGGCTACCCCCTGTCATCTGTATCAGTCTATGACAGAAATTGCCTTGCTAATGTTAGTATGATATTAAACAATTAGAACTTTAGAAGTTTTGATATATTTTTCATATTAACTTAACTTGTGTGAATTTAAATGATGTCTTGTATAGATCTATATAAAGGGGTACAGATCCTGGAATATATTTATATAAATGTATAATTTTATATATTAAAAAATCTCATAAAAATGTCTGCTTTTTTTGTCCATGACTCAAACAGACACAATAAACTTGAATAAAGGGATTTTCTTTTAAATTATAACATTCCAACTACTTTAAATTAGTTTTATCACATCTTTTTCTATAAACAAATAGCTGAGAAGACATTTCTGATGTAACTTCAAGGCTTTATATAGATTGGAAGTAAATAAATAGATGTAAAGGTAGAATTAACAGTGTTGATGTTATAGTGATAGTGTGTCTCTCGGGTATGGTTGATAGGTTCTGGGAAACGTGTCAAAAGCCAAATTCTAAAAGGTCCAATATTTATCCCCCATGTATATTAACCTGTCCGACATACAACAAAATTTCAGCAGGCGTCTCTGAATAAAAATTTAGTCAAAAAAGTGGAAAATCTCTATAAATGAAAGAACAATAATTGAATAAAGTTGGAACACATTGTGCCCAAGAGAGTAATTGCTCATTATGTGCAATCACTATCTTATTTTTCATAATGTTTTCAAAAGTTGCCTGCTACAGAGGCCACAAAAAGCACCTTAAAAAGATAATTTGTGTTTATCTTGTTTGTTGTTATGTTAATACAATTACAACATCATAAAATTTACAATAAAAATTTGTTTTGCAGTTTTTTCATATTGTTCATAATTTATTTACTCCAAAATTCTTAAGCTTCACAGACTATAAAGTAGCTGGTTTTTTTTTTAATCATGGCAATGTTTATAACAACTAAACAAGTTAGAGGCCAGTTTGAATAATATATGAGCCATAATATGGTGTTCTGGATTTTGTGCTACATCAGATTTGTTACATAATTACTTGAATGTAAAAGTGTGAAATAGTTTAAAAACATGTCGGAAACTGTAAGAAACAACTAACAGTAACTGTATAATGATATATTAATTATTATATGACATTGAACTGTTAATTGATTTAAATTACATTTACATTTTAAAGGTGTCATCGTCAAAATGTTCATTTGAGTTCACCACATTTTTCCCCTTCAATTTTGACTGAGGTAAAAGACGATTTGTATATCTTGTTATGTAGAGGGTAATGAATAATAGTCTATACCGAACAGGTCAAGGCCGTTATGTTATTTGTTGCAGTTCAATTAGTGTTTGGTGTCTTCTGTTACACACTTGGTGTCATGATAAATCACACCAGTGTTTGTGATGTGACACAAAATCAAGGTCATCAATTATGGCTCATATATCACTTGAAGTTAATCCATTACATGATATGTCCTTTTGCCACATTGACAAGTGTCTCTTGTAGATGTGTCATTTAATTTTGTCACCCAGGATTCGAAATAAGCAGTGGCAATAGCAAATTTGCTACTTAAAATGGAAACTTGCTACCTGCACAAATGTGCTCAAACAAACCAATTGTTAATGTGATTGATTTACACATAGCATTACACCAGACAATAAGAACTCCATCAATAGTGGATGCACGTTAATTATCAATTTTAAACAAGTAATTTCAAGTCTGATTGATTACAGAAAAAACTTGCTTTATATGATATTGTTTATCTTACTAATGCTACCTGAAAAATGAATTTGATACCTACTTTCAAAGCAGGCAGCAAGTACTTGCTACTAGCAACAAAAGTTAATTTCGAACGCTTTAATTTGCTTCTTTTGGTGAATAGCACAAACAAACTTTAAATTAATAAAGAATAAATTGGGCATTTTTAACCAGTCCTTTTCTGTAAATTAGCTTTCCCTCCTTTGCCCTCATGATGTGGAGGTTAACATTAGGACTGACTCGCTGGTGTCAGGATAAATGGGCGAGTAGTACTTGTAACTTACCTAGGAAATGCTGCAATATAACAAATAATGTTGAAAGCAGAGAAATGATGGAAACACCATATAATCAAACAAAGGTAGAACTGGATTGGCAGTATACTGTATACATATATAGAAACTGCGATGTCATTGTCAGCTGATGAAACCAGTCAATCAGAAAAAATTACTGTTGTGATCCGAGGCAATGTATGCAAGTTTTGCTTATCTTCTTCCAATGGTATTAAGTGTTTTTGACCAGTGGTTGAATTTCTATATATATGTGTGAATGAACAAGGTTAATCAATATTTACACTTGCAGTTGTAGATAATGTTAATATTTTTCAAATTTGTACATACATTTCTAAATGAAAGTTGTGTACAAAATACGGGTGCCATGAAATATCGCTTACAAAACCACCAAAGTAAATAAATAAAATAAACTGACTATAGGTACAGTACCAATAACCAGAAAAGCTTCACATCAATAATTGGATGGCTTTATCCTGTTAACACCTATATAAAACTGATAATTGGACAGGGGTTCAATACTCTGCTAAATCAGGGGTCGAAAGCTCTGTAAGCCATTCGAATTTAGTGGCCTTATACTGTAGTCATAATAATTACAATTTAATCATTCAGCATTGCATGAAACATGCAAATATTCAGCACCGCAGTTTATTTTCTGAATTATTTCAAACTAATTGTGCACAGAAATTCTGTTAAAATTCATTAACAAATAAATATATATAGTTATTTATAAAAGTTCACGACAACAATTCTTGAACAACCAAAACAAACTGCCGTATGTAAAACGTGTCAAGACATGTCTAAAGTTACATTTCTGAATAAATGTTTACAAAAATAATAACAATAACTTATCACTTTACCCCCAACCCCTATTTCAGTTGTTTGTCATTTTAGCAAACAGAAGTTAATCATTGTTTAATATGAATAAAATTCAAGCACCATACCTTCCCAAGAAATTTTCCTTTCAAATAACGTTTTCCCGTTGCATGGTCTATTACCATGTCTGGGATATGTTCTTTCCGGATTTCATCTCTTCTTTTAGCGCTGGATGTCATTGTAAATAATTTAGAATGTTAAACAAATTAAATGTTAATGTTATATCGTAGTTTCTTCAATTTTTTGAAGGGTTTCAACTTCGATGTGTCAGTTCACCATTTTCAAGATCCGAAATATTTCAAATTTACCGAGATTTCCATGCAGCATATAAACAATATTTTCATTGGTCTATTCAAAATATCACGTATTTTGATTGGATGATATTGCCGCCATCTAGCGAGCATGTTCAGTCGTGCTGCTAATTCATAAATACTTTTCTATGTTGCTAAATATCATTGGTTAATGTATACACGATGTACCAATGAAAGGGCTTTTTACAAGTATTTAAAGTCTTCATCACCTAGGCGTTTGATATTTAATTTAAAACCTAATTCAATGAGCGTTTGTATATGCAGATGAAATAAACATAAACACGTGTGAAGGAAAAGAAATTTAATAAAAAATTGTTTTTGATAGATTAAATATGTTGGCAGAACCAAGACATAAAGTGAAGTACTCAGTTGACCCTCGTAATACAAACTGGACAAATGGCATGTATATTTGTTCTCAAATTTTTACAACTGACCCCAGTTGGATTGTATTTTTATATTTTCAGGAAATAACATTGAATTTGACGTTTGTATTTTACTCAATCACTTCCACTAGACAAAGTTGTACATAACAACCAATTTATTTTCTATTGTATTTGATACTGGTGGGTAGGAATTAGTTGTTCTGATGTTGGAGCCTCATCTGCTCAGTGCTGGCAGGTGCCAAAATGTTACACAACATATTATATGATTGATTTATTGGTACTTGATGCCTCTTTCAACATATTTTCTATTATAACAAGGCGTTTCCCGAGTAGGTTATCAGTACTACTGGCCCATTTACTCTGACTCAAGCCAGGCAGTCATAATGCGAACCCCGCAATCCTGAGTGCAAAGGAGGACAGCAATCACTACCATTTTTAAATTCTGTGATATGGTACTGGTAGCCAGAGATTTTTTTTTTGGGGGGGGGGGGGGGGGGGGGGGTCAGGGTTCAAATTATAGCCCTGAGGTCAAAAATGACCCCTCCCCTGGGGTCACTTGTTTAACATAGTCATAGACTCATATAGGGGAAAAACTTTAAAAATCTTCTTGTCTAAAAGTAGAAGGCCCATGCCTTTGACATTTGGTATGTAGCATCATCTAGTGAACCTCTTCCAAGATTGTTCAAATTATAGCCTTGGGGTCAAAGATGACCCCTCCCGGGGGTCACTTGTTTTACATAGACTCATATAGGGGAAAAACTTTAAAAATCTTCTTGTCTAAAAGTAGAGGGCCCAGGCCTTTGATATTGGGTATGTAGCATCATCTAGTGGACCTTTACCAAGATTGTTCAAACTATAGCTTCGTGGAAGACAGTGGTGCAGAGGTAGAGCGTCGGCCTCTCACATCAAAGGTACCTGGTTCGAGTCCCGTGATGAGCGGGTCCTGACTTTGGGATTTTTCCACACAATCGGCGCGAGTACTGGTTAAGTATCCAGGAAGCAGACATCGAGCGTGATTAATATAAGCTTAAAGCTTGTTTCACAATCAATTTAAAATAAATAAGTTTAAACTATAGCCTTGGGGTCAAAATGACCCATCCCCTGGGGTCTATTGTTTTACATAGACTCATATAGAGAAAAAACTTAAAAAAACTTCTTGTCTAAAAGTAGAGGCCCCAGGCCTTTGATATTTGGTATGTAGCATCATTTAGTTGACCTTTACCAAGATTGTTCAAATTATAGCCCTGGGGTCAAAAATGACCCCTCCCCGGGGGTCACTTGTTTTTCATAGACTCATATAGGGGAAAGAACACTGAAAACTTTTTAAGTTTGATTAAATCAGGTGAGCGATATAGGACCATCATGGTCCTCTTGTTGTTAAAATCTAATCTCTTGTACTCCTCCTTCAGTTTCAACCTGATTAACTTCATACTTGGCATTCATACTTGGCATAAATGTTAATCAGGAGTAGTAGATGTGCAACACGCAAATTTCATGTCCCTGTGACCTACACCTCTGACCTTGAAATAGGATTTTTTTTTTTGTTAAAATCTAATCTGTTGTACTCCTCCTTCAGTTTCAACCTGATTTACTTCATACCTTGGCATAAATGTTAATCAGGAGTAGTAGATGTGCAAGACGCAAATTTCATGTCCCTGTGACCTTCACCTCTGACCTTAACCCTTTCCCTCATACGACAATTCAGCAGCAGACGACTTTGAACATATTTTGTCAAAAAATAGAAAATCTCTGTAATTGAATGGATAACCATGATGACTAAAAGTGGAAAACATTGTGACGAAAGGAGAAATTGCTCGTTTTGAGCAATTTCTTCTTTTGTCGATATGTTTTCGAAAAGCCGTCTGCTGCAGAGGCGTCAGAAAGCGTCTAGATGAGGGAAAGGGTTAAAATAGGATTTTTTTTCTAAAAATCTAATCTGGTGCGACATATTCCTCCTTCAATTTCAACCGGATTTACTTGAAACATGGCAAAATGGAGCCGTTTTGTGTGGCATCAGCCTGTCGGGCAGTCGGTCCAGATAAAAGGAGCCGCTTTGTGTTTGATATTGTCTTAGTATTTCTTTTTGATACTGATATTCAAATTGTCTGAGTCAAAGATAATACTGTGAGATATAATATGTGTCAGGGGTTGGGGTGTGGGTATTAATCACCTTTAGTGATAGTTCTAGTTTATAGAAATGTATACACATCTAGGTTTCTCACCATACTATCTCCATCGATGCATAACATTTTCATGATTGTTAGACTAACAACAAGCATTTCAGATCTTAACATGCTCAAAAGGTTTTGATACTCGACACCGCAATTTTTTTTTCAATTTATTTTTTAGCTATTGTGATCACATTTTGTCCAGCGTCCGTGCGTCGTGCGTCGTCAACATTTGAGCTTGTTAACGCTCTACAGGCTACATTTTGCATCCAATCTTCATGAAAGGGAAATCTTGTTAACACTCTGGAGGCCACATTTTCAACTTGATTATGTTGAAACTTTATCAGAATGTTTGTCTTGATGATATGTAGGTCAAGTTCGAACATGGTTCACGTCGGGTCAAATAGTAGGTCACTAGGAGGAATTGCAATTTTTGCTTCAGCAGTTTGAAATTTTGTCAAAATGTTTGTTTTAAAAATTTCTAGGTCAAGTTCGAATATGGGTTATGCCGGGTCAAAAACTAGGTCACTAGGTCAAATTGAAGGAAAATCTTGTTAACACTTTTGATGCACTTTTGATGCCGCATTTTTTGCTTCATCAGCTTGAGATTTGGTCAGAATGTGTCTCTTAAAGATATCTTGGTCAAGTTCAAATATGGGTCATATTGGGTCAGAAACTAGGTCACTAGGCCAAATTGAGGGAAAATCTTGTTAACTGTAGAAGCCGCATGTTTTGCTCAGCGGCTTGAAATTTGTTCAGAATGTTTGTCTAAATGATATCTAGGCCAAGTTTGGATATGGGTCATGCCGGGTTAAAAACTAGGTCACTAGACCAAATTGAAGGGTAATCTTGTTAACACTCTGGATACTGCATTTTTAATTTCAGCATGATGAAACTTTGTCAGAATATTTTTCTTGATATGTAGGCCAAGTTCGAATATGGGTCATGCTGGGTCAAAAACTAGGTCACTAGATCAAATTGAAGGAAATTCTTGTGAACACTTTGGATGCCACATTTTTTGCTTCAGCAGCTTGAAAATTGGTCAGAATGTTTGTCTGAATTATATCTAGGTCAAGTTCGAATATGGGTCATATTGGATCAGAAACTAGGTCAATAAAGGAAAATATTGTTCAAACTCCGGAGGCCACCTTTTTACTTTGATCAGGTTGAAACTTTGTCAGAATGTTGTCTTGATGATATCTAGTCCATGTTGGAATATCACGTAAAAAAATATAGATCACTAGGCCAAATGAAGGAAAATATTGTTAACACTGTGGAGATTGCATTCAGAATAATTGTCTTGATGTGTTTTGCATTGCAGTACATTGTATAATTAAGGTGAGCGATCCAGGGCCATCATGGCCCTCTTGTTTATTATTTGTTTGGACAGGCAGAAATTTTACAATTTCGGGAAGACTCCCAACATACTGGGATGATGCCCGTCCATTGTTTTTTTGGATTGGTCAATTTTCCTTAGAGTTATTGCCCTTGATATATTGAAAAATCCACTTCCGCAGCCATTTCTCAGTAACTAGCTTGTAGAATTTCATGAAACTTTAAATAAATATGAACCAACATACTGGGATGATGCCCGTCCATTGATTTTTTGGAGCTATTGCACTTGTGTCACTGTTGGTTAAAGTAGCAAAAACTTGTTTTCACATTTTCCTTTGGGATTTAATTATGTAAAAATGTCTTTAATTCACATTCTTAGTTTAATAAAGTTGTTTATAAAACCAGTGTCGTTATTTTATTCTTTCATGAAGAATATGTTTATCTGTCTAAATTTCTGTTCATACCCCTTGTTCTTGTGTGAATAAGTTGAAATAATTTTGCAGGTCAATTGCACATTCAACATAAAGGCCTTCATTCACAAACAAGCCATCAATCACAAACAAGCCATCAATCACAAACAAGCCATCATTGGCGGGGGCTATCAATTCAGCGAAATTGCTTGTTTAAATATGATTTAATTATTATGCCCCTCCGGAATCTCCGATTCGGGGGGCATATAGTTTTTGGCCTGTCTACATGTCTGTCTGCACAAAAAAACCTTTAACCTTGACCACTACTTTTGAACCATAACAGTACGGCTACCATATTTTACATGTGTATTCCTTGTGACATGACCTTTCTGTCAGTACCAAAATTTTTGACCTTGTGACTTTGACCTTTGACCTAGATGTTGCCATTCTCGAAAAAAACTTTAACCTTGGCCATTACTTTTGACCTTCCGACCTTGACCTTTGACCTAGATGTAGTTTTTGGCCTGTCTGCACGAAAAAAACCTTTAACCTTGACCACTACTTTTGAACCATAACAGGTACGGCTACCATATTTCACATGTGTATTCCTTGTGACATTACCTTTCTGTCAGTACCAAAATGTTTGACCTTGCGACTGACCTTTGACCTAGATGTTGCCATTCTCGAAAAAAACTTTAACCTTGGCCATTACTTTTGAACCATAACAGGTACGGCTACCATATTTCACATGTGTATTCCTTGTGACATGACCTTTCTGTCAGTACCAACATTTTTGACCTTGCGACCTTGACCTTTGACCTAGATGTTGCCATTCTCGAAAAAAACTTTAACCTTGGCCATCACTTTTGAACCATAACAGATACGGCTACCATATTTCACATGTGTATTCCTTGTGACATGACCTTTCTGTCAGTACCAACATTTTTGACCTTGCGACCTTGACCTTTGACCTAGATGTTGCCATTCTCAATTTTTTTTTAACCTTCCCCACTTCTTTTGAACAATAACAGGTAAGGCTACCATATTTCACATGTGTATACCTTGTGACATGACCTTTCTGTCAGTACCAACATTTTTCACCTTGCGACCTTGACCTTTGACCTAGATGTTGCCATTCTCGATAAAAACTTTAACCTTGACGACTACTTTTGAACCATAACAGGTACGGCTACCATATTTCACATGTGTATACCTTGTGACATGACCTTTCTGTCACTACCAAAATTTTCACCTTGCGACCTTGACCTTTGACCTAGATGTTGCCATTCTCGAAAAAAAACTTTAACCTTGACCACTATTTTTGAACCATAACAGGTACGGCTACCATATTTCATGTGTATATCTTGTGACATGACCTTTCTGCCAGTACCAACATTTTTCACCTTGCGACCTTAACCTTTGACCTAGATGTTGCCATTCTCGAAAAAAACTTCAACCTTGACCACTACTTTTGAACCATAACAGGTTCGGCTACCATATTTCACATGTGTATTCCTTGTGACATGACCTTTCTGTCAGTACCAACATTTTTGACCTGGCGACCTTGACCTTTGACCTAGATGTTGCCATTGGGGGGCATCAGTGTTTCACAAACACATCTTGTTTTTTTTAACTTCTGCATGGCCAAATTTTTCTTCCAAGTCTTTCTGAACGGGTTTGCATCAGTTTGCAAACATCGCATACCGAAAGTAGAAATATGGATCAAAATACATTTAAGGGAATATTTTAATGAGACTGATCCATTGGTTATCCACTAGCATTCATGGATTAACACATAGCCCAAGGGAACAATTGTCACTAATAATTGCACTGCCTTATTGGATATATATATCACGTTAATTGACTATTACTGACGTGATTCGGTTGGCTGAAACCACTTGAGCTGACAGGTGGGTAACTCCGCCTACTGTTATTGATTTTTTTATGGTCACAGTGAGTGGTTTTCCGCATGTAACGTACAGTCACTGTTTATACACGACATGTGTGTAAGTAATTAAGCCGGGCTACCAGACACAGGAATTAACAGTAGACCGCGGTCTCCGGGCAATGGATTTCATCATTTGTCGGACACTGCACATACAGATTGTGCTGGACCGAACCAGCTGTTCACTAAACAATGTAGTTTGATCCTAGATTAATGGCGAACCCTGTTTAGTACTGGGGCAGATGCAAAGACCAGAGTGGGCCCCCGGCTAGCCTAGCACATAAAAGAAATTGTGCCCTTTTGATTTTCATGGCTCGTTCTAGATTGAACACTCCAGGGCTATCGACTCTTGAATACTGGAGGAAATCTGAAGACCTGGTACAAATCTATTAACTTACCAAAGGAAACATCAATTCATGTTACTTTTTCACATTAAACTACAAAACAATCCAACAACTAATGATAGGAAAAAGAGTCATAATCAAAGAGTAGTCTATGGCTGGATTGACTATCTGTAGTAGTTGAAGTTCCCACGCTAAACTCCTTTAACCCTTTCCCTCATACGACAATTCTGCAGCAGATGACTATGAACATATTTTGTCAAATAATGGAAAATCTCTATAATTGAATGGATAACATATGACTAAAAGTGGAAAACATTGTGACAAAAGGAGAAATTGCACGTTTTGTGCAATTTCTTCTTTTGTCACTATGTTTTCAAAAAGCTGTCTGCTGCAGAGGCGTCAGAAAGCGTCTATATGAGGGAAAGGGTTAAAGAACATTTAAACAGACACTCAAAATGTCCTTCAAAGTTCTATAACATAACTTATAATTGACATAAAATAATCATCCCTTTACAGATGATAATAAGTTTGGACAGAAGCTTATGGAAAAGATGGGGTGGGAAAAAGGAAGAGGACTTGGTGCAAAGGAGGACGGAAATGTACAAAGTATTGCAGTATCCCTGAAAAATGACACAAAAGGTATATATATATGCATTTTCTTGATACACTTTTAACCCTTTCCCTCATTCAACAATTCTGCAGCAGACGACTTTGAACATATTTTGTCAAAAAATAGAAAATCTCTACAATTGAATAGATAACCTACTATGACTAAAAGTGGAAATTATTGTGGCAAAAGGAGAAATTACTTGTTTTGAGCAATTTCTCCTTTCGTCACTATGTTTTCAAAAAGTCGACTGCTGCAGAGGCGTCAGAAAGCGTCTATATGAGGGAAGGGTTAAAAAGCAACTAAGTTCAGACAGTTAAATCTTTCTTAAATGAAGAGCCCAGTGTTTTCTCCATAGCTTTTTTTCTGTGTTTTTGACGCAATTAAATTGACATTTACACATAGAAAAATCTGCGTCTGTTTTGACTCAAATTAAATTAAAACAAAAGTCAATCAGTCTTATCAATAAGATTTGGGAACGAAACCTTTTTAACATACAGATGCTACAGATAACTTTTGTAGTGAATTGGATATACCCCATTGTTTATAAGACATTTGCTTTCTTTTTAGCTTACCTGTGCTCAAGGTGAGTTATTGTGATCGCCTTTTGTCCGGCGTGCGTCCATCAACATCTTCTCCTCAGTAACCAGTGGGTCAATTGGGATGAAACTTCACAGAAAGCATCCTCTCAATGACCTCACCAGAATTCCTTCAAATTTTTGAGATCCATGCAAAATTCTGGTTTCCATGGCAATGAAACAAAAAAATGACTCTTTCAGATTCCTTCAAGCCATGTTGATTGGTGAAAAAACATGGCCACCAGGGGGCGGGGTTATTTTGCCCTATATGGCTATAGTATAAACTTAAAAAAATCTTCTCCTCCAAAAGTGTCAGGCCAATGTTCAATTTTTGTTGCAGAAATGTTCCTTCATTGACCCACTGTCAGATTCCTTCAAGCCATGTAGATTGGTAAACAAATATGGCCATCACAGGCTATGGCTGTTTTGCCTTATATGGATAATGGCTATAGTGAAAACTTAAAAAATCTTCTCCTGAAAGTGTCTAGCCGATTTTCAAATAATTTTGTAGAATTTTGACCCTTTATCAGATTCCTTCAAGCCATGTTGATTGGTCCAAAACTATGGCCGCCAGGGGGCAGGGCTTATATGGCATAAGTTAAAAAAAAAAATCATGGTCCTCTTGTTTAAATTGAGTTACAGATTATTTTACCAAATAAGCCGAAGGTTCAAGGTGATCTATTCTGATCACTCTCTGTCCGTCGTCCATCGTCCAAGTTAACTTTAAGATTTAAACATCATCCGCTCCTAAACCGCAGGAACAATTTCCATAAAAAAATCACAGGAATGTTCCTTTGATGGTCCTCTTTCAAAATTGTTCAAAGATTTAAATTCCATTGAAAACTTTCATTGCTGCGGCATCAGAAAGGGGGAAAATGTCCAAACTTTTAAAATCTTCTCCACCGAATCTGCATGTCAGATTCCAATATAATTTGGTAGAAATGTTCCTTGGGTGACCCTCTACAAAAATTGTTCAAGCCATACCGATTGGTTGAAAAACATGGCAAACAGGGGGCATCAGAAAAGGGGCAAAATGACAACATTTGAAAATTCGATTTTTATGCAATTTCTTGTCTGATTTTAAGAAAATTAAATAGGAATGTTACTTCTAAACCGAAGTAAAATAGTTCTGTCCTCCGTAGCATTAGTGAAGTCAAAGTCACGTGGTATACAAACACTGGTATCTTAAACTCAGATTTATACTTTTCTTTTGTCTGGAAATTTCAATATTTCTCCATATCCTTCAATGTTGAATCTTGTGATAACACCACATTAGTCAATAGATTTGAAAAAAAGTGTAGTATCCCACAGCTCTCCATTGATTTATCAGCTACACTTAAACAGGTGTTGGATGGAATAAAAACACAGAAGACAACTGGATAGCCCATCAAGATGACTTCAATGATCTGCTTTCAAGCTTAAATGATGACCATGGGACGAATGTTACAGGCACCAATGTTAATGGAGGACACAAGATACTTAAACTGGAAGAAGCCTCTAGAGCTGCAAAGGGACGAGTACAGTAAGTCAATGTTTAACACTAGCAATCTACACAGGAAACATTTCTTTGTTATTGTGCATTACTACTAGCAATTTTTAAAAAGGTCCTAAAACTCTGATTAATGAATGATTGACCTTTAGGTTATATAGTTATCCTATTAGCGGGCCACTAAAAAATGAGAGCCACAGTCTGTTCCTTGTTTGAACCGTAACAGCCGGATAAATGGGTCTAAACGATTGGAGTCGATGCAACTCTTGAGCTCAGTTAGGTGGGGTTGTATTTGTTTCTTACCTTATATATTTTTATCTCGATGTAAATATAATTTATGGGACCTATTCCATCTGTTTCATTTCATATTTAATATCTCCCAAGTTTTGATGATTTTTAGCTCACCTGAGCTTTGCTCAAGGTGAGTTATTGTGATCGCATTTTGTCCGGCGTCTGTCGTGCGTCATGCGTCAACTTCTTCTCCTCAGTAACCAGTGGGTCAATTGGGATGAAACTTCTTCTCCCAAACTGGTTGGCAGATTTTCAAATAATTTTGTAGAAATGTTCCTTGGATGACCCTCTATCAGATTCCTTTAAGCCATGTTGATTGGTCAAAAAACATGGCCGCCAGAGGGGGGGGGGGGCTATTTTGCCTTATATGGCTATAGTGAAAACTTAAAAAATCTTCTCCTCAGAAAGTGTCAGGCCGATTTTCAAATAATTTGTAGAAATGTTCCTTGGATGACCCTCTATCACATTCCTTCAAGCCATGTTGATTGGTCAAAAAACATGGCCGCCAGGGGGGGCGGGGTTATTTTGCCTTATATGGCTATAGTGAAAACTTAAAAAAATCTTCTCCTCCAAAAGTGTCCGGCCGATTTTCAAATAATTTTGTAGAAATGTTCCTTGGATGACCCTCTATCAGATTCCTTCAAGCCATGTTGATTGGTCGAAAAACATGGCCGCCAGGGGGGGTGCGGGGCTATTTTGCCTTATGGCTATAGTGAAAACTTAAAAAATCTTCTTCCCAAAAGTGTCAGGCTGATTTTTAAATAATTTTGTAGAAATGTTCCTTGGGTGACCCTCTATCAGATTCAGGGGGGCAGGGTTATTTTGCCTTATATGGCTATAGTGAAAACTTAAAAAAATCTTCTCCTCCAAAAGTGTCCGGCCGATTTTCAAATAATTTTGTAGAAATGTTCCTTAAGTGACCCACTTTCAGATTCCTTAAAGTTGATTGGTCAAAAAACATGGCCGCCATTGGACAGGGCTATTTTGCCTTATATGGCTATAGTAAAAACTTAAAAAATCTTCTCCTCCAAAAGTGTCAGGGTGATTTTTAAATAATTTTGTAGAAATGTTCCTTGGGTGACCCTCTATCAGATTCCTTCACGCCAAGTTGATTGGTCGGAAACTATGGCCGCCAGGGGGCGGGGCTTATATAGTTAAATTAAAAAAAGAAATCAGCCGAGTGATCCAGGGCCATCATGGCCCTCTTGTTTTTGAAAAATATTACACAAAATATTAACCATGATACAAACTTCCACACATGTACAACTTGTATATTTACAGTTACCAGAAATTTACAAAAGGAAAGGATTTATCCCTCAGATCAGAGACTGATTTGGACTGTGTGTTTGGAAAACGCAAATCTAAGAAATACAAGCCTAAAACTGAAGAAGAGGTAAATTTTCCTTAACATTGACTTTGATACATGCCTTGCAGAAAGCAAAGGAGATTTTAGAAGATGTGTTTCCATCTTTAACAGTAATGGTTTGAATCTTCTACATTTTTAAACAAAATCTGGTGAATATACAATCAATCACCATAGAGTGTAGAACTGTAAATATAGGTTTTAGCTGCTTTAGTGAGTGAAACATAGTCATCATAATATTGGCTGTTGCAAGTATGCTTTTGTGTAAAAACCACTTTGACAGTCAGCAACTAGAGAGATCAAATCAGGGATCTTCTTTCATTTCATAATAACTTGAGTCATACATATTCCAGCAATGTCTAAAAAAAATCTGTTGAAAAGTTGCCAGTTGCATGGGAAGAATGATGTAACTGAAATTTAAAAAACCCTGTTGATAACGGCATTAAACTTAATTAATCAGCATGCATCTGTCTAAGCTGAAAGATCAAGGGCTGAAGATTAAAGTCAACAGGCAGTAATGAATTCTCAAATATATAGTCATGCATCGAGGCTTAGAATTATTAAATTCTGGTGGGGTTTTTCAGAGTAAATTGACCCTTTTCCACATACAACAAATCTGCAGCAGACAATTTTGAATCATACCAATACAATTAGGAAAACTCTCCTTAAATGAATGTATAATTATTAAATAAAGTTGAAAACATTATGGCCAATGGTGAAATGGCAATTTCTCCATTGCCCATAATGTTTTCAAAGGTCGTCTGCTAAAGAGGCGTAAGAAAGTGTCTGTATGTGGGGAAGGGTTTAACAAAAAAAAATCAGATTGTTTAACATTTGTTTTCTTTTTCTAGAAAAATCCAGAACAGGAGGCAAAAGATGCAGAAGAAAAAGGTGGTCTGATAACTGTGACCAGTTCGGATAGTGTACAGGACTATTTTTCCAAGAAAATGGCTGCATTAAAAAATAAAAGAAATGGTGTTCTTGATACTGCTGATGATCTTACTGCAAACAAAGATTTAGAAAACTCTAATGGAAACGAGGAAATTGATAATAAAGAATATAACAATGAAAGTTCTGAAGTTATAACAAATAAAAAGAAGAAGAAAAAAAAGAAAAAGGATAAAGAAAATAATTCTCATGATGAGGATTCTAACGACAGCCACACACAAGACAAGAAAAAATTAAAAGTAACGTTTTCTTTAGGAGAGGATGATGGACAGTTGGATAAGGCAATGGATGTTGAGGAGGAATTTGATGATAATAATGCTGATGTAACTGATGAATCCAAAACTGTTTCACATAAAAAGAAAAAGGATTTAAAAGTTCGATTTTCTATTGATAATGTGGAAGAGTTAAGTAATTCAATTGAGGCAGGGGAAGACTTTGTTTCTAGTATTAATGTTACTGCTGATACTGTAGACAGTTCACTTAAAAAGAAAAAGAAAAAGTCTAAAAAGAAGAATAGAGAAAAGGTAGATGACGAAGGATTATCAGTAAATCATGAATCAACTGTTGAAAATGATACAGATGTTGTAGCCATTGTAACAGAGGAGTGTAAGATGAAAGATGAAATATGTGAAAAAGGTGCAATAAAGACTCTAGATACTTGTGAACCTGAAGCTGAATGTGATACTTCAAAGAGATCCTCGAAAGAAAGCAAAAAGCGTAAGAATGAAAATCCAGATGAGCAGGTTGTAGTGAAAAAGATGAAAGTTGAGGAAGAAGACAGACAAGAAGGTATCATTGATAATGAAGTGGAGCATTTGTCAGGAAAAAAGAAAAAGTCAAAGAAACAGAAGAAAAAGGAAAAACTTGCAAGTGAAGAAGTTTCAGAAGGGAAAGCAATTGAAACTACAGATCAGGTGTGTTGACCCTTCTCCTGGTATAACCAAATGTTAACCCTTTCTCACTCGAAACAAATGTGAAGCAGAAAACCTTGAAAACATTAAGCATGATTAATTTCGCTCTTTGCCATATTTTTAGATCCCCTGAGCCAAAGGCTCAAGGTGATATATTCTGATCACTCTCTGTCGTCGTCTGTCGTTAACTTTTAGCCTTAAACTGAAACTTAGTACATCATCTACTCCTTAACCACAGGACCAATTTCAACCAAACTTCACAGGAATATTCCTTTGGTGGCCCTTCTTCAAAGATTAAAATTCCATTGTGAACTTTGGTTGCTGCGGCATCAGAAAGGGGGCAAAATGTCCAATTTTTAAAAATCTTCTAGAAATGTTCCTTGAAAAACATGGCAAACAGGAGGAATCGGAAAAGAGACAAAATGGAAAAAATCCATATCTGAAAGTCCCTTGTCTGATATTAAGAAAATTGAATAGGAATCCTCTACTTAATTTGTTCAAGCCGTATTGATTGGTTTAAAATCATGGAAACCAGGAGTCATCACAAAAGGGAATTGAACATTTAGCTACAAATGACCATTGGACCAATTTCAACTTGACTTCACAGGAATGTTCCTTTGTTGGTCCTCTTTCAAAATTGTTCAAAGACTTACATTCTTACAACTTTGGAGAAAAATACCCAAACTTTAAAATCCTTTTCCTCCGTAACCTGCTTGTTCGATTCGAAGATAATTTGATAGAAATGTTCTTTGTTAACAGTGTCCAATCCTTGCAGTTTCATTTGCACTCCTGATCAAATTCTCCCAGATATTTGCAGTTAAATAAAATCATTCAGGTGATCGATTTAGGGCCATCTTGGCCCTCTTGTTAAATGTTGCCTGCTGAAGATGCATCTGCAAATAGGAGAGGTTAACCCTTTCCCTCATATAAATGCTTTCTGATGCCTCTGCAGCAGACAGCTTTTTGAAAACATGGCGACAAAAGAAGAAAATTGCTTAAAACAAGCAATTTCTCCTTTTGTCACCATGATTTCAACACTTTTCAATTATTGTACTTTTCAAAGGGAGTTCCTAAATAATTTTGGGTATGTTTTCAAAGTCGTCTGCTGCAGAATTGTTGTATGTGGAAAGGGTTAAATTTGTGAGCAGAGGCCTTGAAAAGGAGTTAATTGGTTGTTTGCTCCTAATATCTCTCACATTACCCAATTAAACTTTATTTTCCGTAAGTCAAAATAATCACTCATGAAGCCAATCCTTTAAAGTGCCACACTATAGGGTTTACAGATAAAAAAAAAGTGTCATGGAACATGAAAAATGTAATTTATCTAGTGATCTGGAACTTGTGAGAAAATGATAACTTGGTCCGACATCAGGAGCAATTTGTCTTTATCCATGCTATGAGTGATGGCAAAATCAATTTGAGACCTGTGTGATTCCTCTCCCAGCTATGGGCTGTAAAGACTAGAAAAAAGTGTTGATTACTGTTGCCAGGAAACACATTTTTGTGTCGCCCTGCGTAGCATGGTAGGCACTTAGGGATTACTTTTTTTTTGTCCTGCGTCTCTCTGTCTGTCCATCACACTTTCAATGAGCAGGTGCAGGTGACACAAAGCTCTGCAGAGCACTCCATTCTAGTTTGATGAACTGGCTGCTGTGATAAAATTGAAAAACTATTGAAAAACTGAGTAGAATTTCATATTAAATAAATTTTTAAGATATCTTAATATGACCAACACTACCTGTTGATATGTAAGGCATAATTTATATTGCAATCTTTGATCATCTTCTAATAGTGGAGTGCCCTTGAGGAAGTCACATTTCCAAGCCTATACTTGTGTATGAATAAAATATCTGTTGGCATGATATAACTGAATTATTGTTTAAAATTGCGTAACCACCCAAATATCAAATCAAATGAATCATTGAAGACTGGTTAATAAATTAACCCTTTCCCTCATAAAGACACTTTCGGATGCCTTTGCAGCAGAAGGCTTTATGAAAACATAGTGACAAAAGAAGAGATTTTCTATTTTTTGACAAAATATGTTCAAAGTCGTCTGCTGCAGAATTGTCATATGAGGGAAAGGGTTTAGAGGTGATCCAAAGGTCCTGAGTGGGATAGAATTTTGAAATCTTCCCACAAGCTTTTTAATTTCTCCTTTTGTCACAATGTTTTCACAATTTGTCTGCATGTGGGAAATGTTTACGCTGTTTTATATTATCTCAGACTGATACACCGCTACCAAAGCTGGCTGATACAAAAAAAGAAATTCTAAACCCATTTCCAAATTTAAAACCAGAGAAGATCCTGTTAGAATATGCCAGTAAAACAAAAGAAGATGTCCGCTTTATATCATCAATGGTGGGTCCTAACCATAAACCAGTGTAAGTATCTCTTAACCCTTTCCTTCATATAGACTCTTCCTGCCGCTTCTGCAGCAGACAGCTTTTTGAAAACATAGTGACAAAAGAAGAAATTGCTCAAACCAAGCAATTTCTTCTTTTGTCACAATGTTTACCTATTTTAGTCATAGGTCATTCGTTCAAATATAGAGATTTTCTATTTTTTGACAAAAAAATCTTCAAAGTCGTCTGCTGCAGAATTGTCATATAGGGAAAAGGGTTAAGGATTTCCAACCATTCGATTACTGATCTTCAAACAGTCTTTAATTTCCTTGCCAGTTTGGATATGTCGTCTCCAAATAAAAGTTTTGTAAATGTTAATTCAGGTCTAAAGAAGTCTTTTCTATCCAGATTTATTTGTTTATTTGAGTGTCCCATCAATGCTAGTGTGTCATTGCAATCATCGATAAGTGTGCTAGATTTATTTGTAACTGAGTCAAATTCTCCACACTCTAAGCTCTGTTGAGTGGATTTTAATTTCGATTCAACAAAGGTACTATTCACCACTTTGGCCAAAATGGTTGCACCTTTCACAATCCAAGTTTCAATATTATGCAACTTTTTGTCAGTTGACTGAGCCATTTGGGGAAACAGCATCCCAGATCAACAGGTTTATTTGTACTACAACCAAACCCTCACAATTGGCTGGCCTTGCAATTCTTTTCACCATTTACCAGCTTATGGTACCAGACATCATCTATGCCAGATCGAAATAACTTAATTGATATTTATGGCCAACATGTTGTCAATGTCAGATTTACAAAGCTCTGCAGCATGAAATCTCTTCGCCATAGGAGAAAATCTGCTATTATGAGCAACAGTCTCCTCTTCAAGCGCTCTTTTTCCACTCTCCTGTTGTGTTTCCTCCACAGGCATTTCTGAGTAAAATCCTTCCTCTAATTATGATAAAAATAATTATCATGTTCATGAGATGAAATCCCGTAATATCTTTACTAGTGTTAGCAGCTTTGTTACCCAATGACCAACTACGTTTGCCAGAATGTTTATTGTCCACCATTTCTTACTTTAAATTTCGAAGACACCACATGTCCGACAAATTTTCCAAATATCTCGCTCGAAAAAACATAATATAGTGAGAGGATCCAAACCTGAAAAAATTGACCCAGATAAACAATTTATCCAAAAATAATTTCCTAAAAGCACTTTCTATGCTTTAAATTTTGATCCATGATCATATTTATTTTCCACAATTGAGCGAGACTCAAATGCTCTGCGCAACATTTATGACTGAAACAAACTTATTTGTTTACTCAACAGAGTTCTGGCATTACAAAAATATAGAGTTGATTCAATGTAGCGGTGATGAAATTGCTCATTTTTAAATTCATGAAAAAAAAATCCCTTTTGTAACAATGTAATGTAACTTATTTCTTTTAATCCATTGACTGAAATTCAATGACATTTTTAGCTCACCTGAGCTTTGCTCAAGGTGAGTTATTGTGATCGCCTTTTGTCCGTCGTCCATCGTGCGTCGTGCGTCAACTTCTTCTCCTCAGTAACCAGTGGGTCAATTTGGATGAAACTTCACAGAAAGCATCCTCTCAATGACCTCACCAGAATTCCTTCAATTTTTTGGGATCCATGCAAAATTCTGGTTTCCATGGCAACAAAACCGAAAAAAATTCAAAATTCTTCCCGAATTGGTTGGCAGATTTTCAAATAATTTTGTAGAAATGTTCCTTGGATGACCCTCTATCAGATTCCTTGAAGCCATGTTGATTGGTCGAAAAACATGGCCGCCAGGGGGGGGCGGGGCTATTTTGCCTTATATGGCTATAGTGAAAACTTAAAAAATCATCTTCTCCAAAAGTGTCGGCCCGATTTTCAAATAATTTTGTAGAAATGTTCCTTGGATGACCCACTTTCAGATTCCTTCAAGCCATGTTGATTGGTTGAAAAACATGGCCGCCAGTAGGCAGGGCTATTTTGCATTATATGGCTATAGTGAAAACTTAAAAAATCTATCTGGCCGATTTTCAAATAATTTTGTAGAAATGTTCCTAGGGTGACCCTCTATCAGATTCCTTCAAGCCAAGTTGATTGGTCGGAAACTATGGCTGCCAGGGGGCGAGGCTTATATAGCTAAAGTGAAACAAAATAAAAAATCAGGTGAGCGATTCAAGGGCCATCATCATGGCCCTCTTGTTATTGGAAACTATGATGTGAATGCTGCAATATGACCAGAATTAACCTTTTTAAGCGCCTTTAATCCTTACCCTCCTGCAACAAATCTGCAGCAGACAACTTTGAATGAAAAAAAGGCAAAAACACAGAAAAGCTCTATAAATGTAGGTATAATTACTGAAAAGAGTTGAAAACATTGTGACAAAAGAAGAAATTGTTCTTTTTAGCAATGTTTGAGTGTTATTATCTTTCTTTTCAGATTTAAAATGCATGTTGAAATTGGAGTCAAAAATTTTCGAGAAGTTAAGGGTCGTACGAAGAAAGATGCCATGAAAAAAGCAGCCATTGTAGCCGTCATCGCTTTAAATGACGAAGAAAAGCTTAAAATCGTTGGATTAAATGTTAGTTTATTTACAAACGTTAATAATTAACAAATCTTTGTTTAATGCCATTTCATCAAATTTTCAGTTATAATTTGGCAACAGTACACTTATCCATGATCCCGTTGTCTAATCAAAGGGCACACCACTACCAGCGCCCCGGGAGGGATTTTAACCCGGAGGCACCGTCTCAAATCCCCAGAGCTCCTCACTGGGCCAAAAACAAATAGAACAATTGTTATAAAAGGAAATGCTCCCTTTTAGTAATTTCTCCTTTTATAGAATAATTGTTATAAAAGGAAATGCTCCCTATTAGTAATTTCTCCTTTTATAGAATAATTGTTATAAAAGGAAATGCTCCCTATTAGTAATTTCTTCTTTTCCTCCTAATTTTTATCCCCCGCTTTTTTGAAGAAAAAAGGGGGGTTATTAATTTCGGTTTGTCCGTCTGTCTGTCTGTCTGTCTGTCTGTCTGTCACACTTCGTTTCCGCGCAATAACTGCCACAAATGTGAACCGTTTTTTTTCAAACTTGGTAACAAGGTTAAATGCCTTAAGGGCTAGGCCAAGTTCGATCGTCACTTTCGGCGGCCTTCATTCGGTGGAGTTATGGCCCCTTAATTAACAAATATTTTGCCGTATATGGCTATAGTGCAAACTTAAAAAATCTTCTCCTCCAAAAGTGTCGGGCCGATTTTCAAATAATTTTGTAGAAATGTTCCTTGGGTGACCCTCTATCAGATTCCTTCAAGCTATGTTGATTGGTTGAAAAACATGGCCGCCAGGGGGCGGGGCTATTTTGCCTTTTATGGTTATAGTGAAAACTTAAAAAATCTTCAACATCTTCTCCTCAGTAAAGCATCCTCTCAATGACCTCACCAGAATTCCTTCAATTTATTGGGATCCATGCAGAATTCTGGTTTCCATGGCAACGAAACGAAAAAAACTTCAAAATTCTTCTCCTCCCTAATTGGTTGGCAGATTTTGAACTTATTTTGTAGAAATGTTCCTTGGGTGACTCTCTATCAGATTCCTTGAAGCCATGTTGATTGGTCGAAAAACATGGCCGCCAGGGGGGCGGGGCTTTTTTGCCTTATACGGCTATAGTGAAAACTTAAAAAATCTTCTCCTCCAAAAGTGCAAGGCTGATTTTCAAATAATTTTGTAGAAATGTTCCTTGGATGACCCTCTATCAGATTCCTTTAAGCCATGTTGATTGGTCAAAAATTATGGCCGCCAGGGGGGGCGGGGCTATTTTGCCTTATATAGCTATAGTGCAAACTTAAAAAATCTTCTCCAAAAGTGTCAGGCCGATTTTCAAATAATTTTGTAGAAATGTTCCTTGGATGACCCTCTATCAGATTCCTTCAAGCCATGTTGATTGGTCAAAAAACATGGCCACAAGGGGTCGGGGCTATTTTGCCTTTTATGGCTATAGTGAAAACTTAAAAAATCTTCTCCTCCAAAAGTGTCAGGCCGATTTTCAAATAATTTTGTAGAAATGTTCCTAGGGTGACCCTCTATCAGATTCCTTCAAGCCAAGTCGATTGGTCGGAAGCCAAGTCCGATTGGTCGGAAACTTATGTCCGCCAGAGTGGCGGGCTAATATAGCTAAAGTGGAAAAAAAAATCAGGTGAGCGAAGTTCCCAGGGGCAACATGGCCCTCTTGTTTTCAAACTTGGTAACAATGTTAAATGCCTTAAAGGCTAGGGATAAGTTCGATCGTCACTTTCGGCGGACTTTATTCGGTGGAGTTATGGCCCTTATTTAAAAAAAAAAGTTGTTTGTTGCGGTTTCCGTGCAATAACTGCCACAAATGTGAACCGTTAATACATGTTCAATAAAAAGTCTACTGACATGTTTAAACCTAACCTCAACATTTCCTACAATATTTTCCTGCAAGCGGGGGATAAAAATTCCATGAATTTGCTTGTTCTAGTTATCTTAATTAAACACTTTTGATGAATCTAAGGTATTTTGTGTTGATAAAATTAGTTTTACAGGTTAAACCCCCCTTCCGACAGGCAGAAATACTTTGACACATCTGCAGCAGACCACTTGAAATGCTTCAAACGTTTTTTAACAGTATTCAATAAATATATTGTCATTTTTTAGCTCTACTGGCCAAAGGCCAGAAGGGCTTATGTCGTGGTGATTTGTCGTTGTGCGTCCGTCCGTCCGACAGTAAACAATTTCTTGCTAACACGATAGTCTTCCACTTTTGATTGTAACCTCAACCCAAACTTATACAGTAGTTAGATATCCATGAGAGCTCGGTTCTTTTGAAACGCAGCCAGATCCGCCCATGCATGCACTGAATTATGCCCTTGAAATTGTCAAAATTGCTATATATAGGGCTTGTTAACATAGATTACAGTTCTTATTTTTTATTGTATCTCAATCAGACTTATACAGTAGTTAGATATCCATGAGAGTTTGGTTCATTTCTAAAAAACGGCAAGATCTACCCATGCATGGCTGGATTATGGCCCTTGAAAATTGTCAAAATTGCTATAATACAGCTTGTGAACACAATAGAGCTTCCATTTACTATTTGATCGTCCACCAAACTTAGATGGTATCTTGAACACTTGACTGACATATTGGTTTCTTGTTTTGAAACAATGCCAGATCAATGCCAGTAGAGCATAGGCCCTCATGGGCCTCTTGTTATTGGAATTTATCATATTTTATGCCTAGATGTTTTCACAAGTCTTCGTCTGCATATTTGTTGTAGGTTGGAAAGGTTGAGCATAAATAGTCTCTTAAACTGTTGAATATTGGAACAAGGGTTTTAACCCTTTACCCGAATATAGATGCTGTCTGAGGCCTCTGCAGCAGACGACTTTTGAAAAAACATTGTGACAAAAGAAGAAATTGCTCTCAAAACAAGCAAATTCTCCTTTTTGGCACAATGTTTTCAACTTTTTTCAGTGGATTACGGTTAGTACTTTCATTTATAGAGATTTTTAGACTCACTCTGTGCACGAAGTGTTCAAGGTGAGTTATTGTGACCGCCTTTTGTCCGTTGTGCGAGCGTCTCTGTCAATATCTTCTCCTCTGTAACCAGTGGGTCAATCTGAGTATGCAACCAACCTTCACAGGAAGCAATCCTCTCAATGTCCTCACCAGAATTCCTTCAAATTTTTGGGATACATGCAGAATTCTGGTTTCCATGGCAACCAAACGAAAACACTTAAAAAAACTTCTCTTGAAGTCATGTTGAACGCGGTGCTCAAAAAACATGGCTGCCAGGGAGCGGGGCTTTTTTGCCTTATATGGCTAAAGTGGAAACTTAAAAAATCTTCTTCCCCAAAAGTGTAAGCCGATTTTCAAATAATTTTGTAGAAATGTTCCTTGGGTGACCCTCTATCAAATTCCCTTCACAGCCATGTTGATTGGCTCGACAGGGGGGTGCGGGCGGCTATTTTGCCGTATAGTGGCTATAGTGAAAACTTAAAAAATCTTCTCCTCCTGAAAGTGTCAGGCCAATTTCAACTACTTTTTGTAGGTTGACCCCACTATTCAGATTCCTTCAAGCCATGTAGATGGGTTAAAACAACATGGCCACCACAGGCTGGGGCTATTTTGCCTTATATGGGCTATAGTGAAAACTTAAAAATCTTCTCCTCCGAAAGTGTCAAGCCATTTTTAGCCTCACCTATGCACGAAGTGCAAGGTGAGCTATTTGTGATCACATTTTTGTCTGGCGTGCGTCGTCAACATTTTAGCTTGTTTAAACACTCTACGGGCTACATTTTGCATCCAATATTCATGAAAGTTTAATCAGAACGTTCATCTCCATAAAATCTTGGACAAGTTCGAAAACTGGGCACATATGAGGTCAAAAACTAGGTCACTAGGTTGAATTGAAGGTGAAATCTTGTTAAACACCTCTGGAGGCCACATTTGTCAACTTGATCATGTTGAAACTTTATCAGAATGTTTGTCTTGATGCATATGTAGGTCGAAGTTCCTCGAAGACATGGGTCACCGTGTGGGTCAAAAAATCTTGACTTAACACTCCAGAGGCCGCAATTTTTTGCTTAAGCAGTTTTGACATTTTGTCAGAATGTTTGTCTTAAAAATATCTGAGGTCAAGTTCGAATATGGGTTAATGCTGGGTCAAAAACTAGGTCACTAGGGTCAAATTGTAAGGAAAATCCTTGTTAACACGTTTGGAATGACAGCACTTTTTTTGGCTCTCAGCAGCTTGGAAATTTGGTCAGATGTTATGTCCTTAAAGATATCTAAAGTCAAAGTTGTTAAATATGGATCATATTGGATCAGAAACTAGGGTCAACTAGGCCAAATTGATGGGAAATTCTTGTTAACTTCTGTAGAAGCCAGCATGTTTTGCTCAGCAGCGGGCTTGAAATTTGGTCAGAAAGTTGAGTCTGAATGATATTTGTAGGCCAAGTTTTGAATATGGGTCATGCCGGGTCAAATTGAAGGGTAATCTTGTGTACACTCTGGATACTGCATTTTTAATTTCAGCTATGATGAAACTTTATCAGAATGTTTGTCTTGATGATATGTAGGTCAAGTTCGATACATGGGTCACGTTGGGTCAAACAAATCTTGTTAACACTCCAGAGGCCGCAATTTTTGCCTTAAGCAGTTTGACATTTTGTCAGAATGTTTGTCTTAAAAATATCGAGGTCAAGTTCGAATATGGGTTATGCTGGGTCAAAAACTAGGTCACTAGGTCAAATTGAAGGAAAATCTTGTTAACACTTTGGATGCCGCATTTTTTGCTTCAGCAGCTTGAAATTTGGTCAGTTGTTTGTCTTAAAGATATCTACGTCAAGTTTAAATATGGATCATATTGGAATCAGAAACTAGGTCACTAGGCCAAACTTGAGGGAAATTCTTGTTAACTCTGTAGAAGCCGCATGTTTTGCTTCAGCGGCTTGAAATTTGGTCAGAATGTTGAGCTGAATGATATTTAGGCCAAGTTTTGAATATGGGGTCATGCCGGTGTCGTATATTATTTTGACCCGCCTGTAGAATGACCCGCGGGTCACTTTACTATATGGTAAAAATGACCCGCGGGTCATTTTACGCTATGGTAAAATGACCCCCCCCCATTGTAAAATGACCCCCCCTAAACATTTTCATCTGAATCCTTTTTTAATGTACTGTTTGCAATTATTTAAGCATAATAAATGGTATGGAAAGAAAAACTAGTGTTACCAATGAATTATGATCAAATATAAAAAATATGATAAGGGTGGGTCATAGTACCATTGGCCAATTGTAAAATGACTCCCCCATATTTATGGACAAAATACGAGTGTTACCAATTAATGATGTTATCATACAAAAATTAAAGGGGCGGGGGTCATGTTACCATGACCATTTGTAAAATGACTCCCTATATTCTAATTGTTTTTATACATCATATCCCCTTTTAATGTTTTTATTGCCATTATTAAAGTACAGAATAGATTGTAATGGAATCAAAATTAAATACGACTAGGTGAATTACAGACAAGTAAAAAAATAATAAGGGTTAGGTGTGGGGGGTCATTTTACCTATGGCCATTGTAAAACGACTCCCCCCACTTTTTTATTTATTTTTTATACATTTTTAACCCATTCTTAATGTACTAATTGTCATTATTAAGTGCAGAATAGATTGAAAGGAAACAAAATTAAGAATGAACCAGTGAATTACGATAATTAAAAAAAAACACAAGTGTTGAGGGTGGGGGAAGGGGGGTCATTTCTCACCATGGCCATAAGTAAAGAGACCCCCCCCCCCCCCCCCCCCCTACAACTCACACTATTTGTTTTATCTTCTTCACTTTTAATGCACTAGTTGCCATTATTAAAGTGATGTCTACTATATGCTAATATACTATTAAATCGATACAGTTTAATATTGACTTTGCCTAATTATAAATAGTACAATAATTTAGTATAAGATGAAAAAATTACGGGGGAGTCATTTTACTATGGCCATTGGTAAAGTGACCCCCCTCTAAATTCCTTTTTTTTTAATTAAAAATCTACCGATTAAAACTAAATTTATAGAAATCAACTACAGTTTATTATTGACTTTCTAATTTTAATAACTTATTACAAATGAAATTTGGTATCAGATGAAAAAAAAGGGCGGGGTCATTTTACTATGGCCATGGTAAAGTGACCCCCCTCCAAATTCCTTTTTAAATTATAATTCATTGATAAAACTAAATTGTTAAATCAATACAGTTTAATATTGACTTTCGTATTTATAAATGGGTACAATGAAATAGTATTAAGAATATGACACAAATAGGGGGGGGGGGTCATTTTACTATGGCCATTGTAAAGTGACCCCCCCTCCAAATTCCTTTTTTTTTT